>CM067367.1:38672394-38679894 GCA_034401795.1 Chaetoderma sp. LZ-2023a
ACCATAATCTCATTTCCACAATCTCACCTCCAGCATCACATCTCTACAATCTCTCATCCACCATCCCATCTCTACAATCTCACGTCAACCATTTCATCTCGAGAATCTCACCTCCACCATCACACCTATACTATCGCACCTCCACCATCCCATCTCTACAATCTCATGTCCACCATCCCATCTCTATGGTCTCATGTCCAGCATCCCATCTTTACAATCTCATGTCCACCATCTCATCTCTACACTCTCATGTCCACCATCTCATCTTTACAATCTCATGTTCACCATCACATCTGTACAATCTCACGTTCCATCACCCCATCTCTACTATCTCACCTCCACCATCTCATCTCTCTCTACATTCTCACCTCCACCATCACATCTCTACAATCTCACGTCAACCATGACATCTCTACAATCCCACCTCCACCATCACATCTCTACAATCTCACGTCCACCACCCCATCCCTACAATCTAATGTCAACCATCCCATCTCTACAATCTCATGTCCACCATCCCATCTCTACAATCTAATGTGCACCATGACATCTCTACAATCTCACCTCCACCATCACATCTCTACAATCTCACATCCACCACCCCATCCCTACAATCTAATGTCAACAATCCCATCTCTACAATCTCATGTCCACCAGCCCATCTCTACAATCTAATGTGCACCATCCCATCTCTACAATCTCACGTCCACTATCCCATCTCTACAATCTCACGTTCACCATCCCATCACTACAATCTCATGTCCACCATCCCATCTCTACAATCTAATGTGCACCATCTCATCTCTACAATCTCACCTCCACCATCACATCTCTACAATCTCACCTCCACCATCCCATCTCCACAATCTAATGTCCACCATCCCATCTCTACAATCTAATGCCCACCATCACATCTCTACAATCTCACCTCCACCACCACATCTCTACAATCTCACCTCCACCATCTCATCTCTACAATCTCACCGCTATCATCATATTTCTACAATCTCAATGTTCACCATCCCATGTTTACAATCTCATGTCCACTATCACATCTCTACAATCTCAATGTCCACCATCCCATCTCTACAATCTCACCTCCACCATCACATCTCTACAATCTCACCTCCACCATCATATCTCTACAATCTCACCTCCACCATCCCATCTCTACAATCTCACCTCTACCATCACATTCGCTACAATCTCACATTCACCATCCCATCTAAAAATGTCATGTCTCCCATGCCATCTCTACAATCTAATGTTCACCATCACATTTCTACAACCTCACCTCCACCATCACATCTCTACATTCTCACATCCACCATCCCATCTCTACAATCTCACGTTCACCATCCCATCTCTACAATCTCACCTCTACCATCACTTCGCTACAATCTCATGTCCACCATCCCATCTAAACAATCTCATGTCTCCCATCCCATCTCTACAATCAAATGTTCACCATCACATCTCTACAATCTAATGTGCACCATCCCATCTCTACAATCTCACGTCCACCATCCCATCTCTACAATCTCACGTTCACCATCCCATCACTACAATCTCATGTCCACCATCCCATCTCTACAATCTAATGTGCACCATCTCATCTCTACAATCTCACCTCAACCATCACATCTCTACAATCTAACGTCCACCATCCCATCTCTACAATGTAATGTCCACCATCCCATCTCCACAATCTAATGCCCACCATCCCATCTCTACAATCTCATGTCCACCATCCCATCTCTACAATCTCAATGTTCACCATCGCATCTCTACAATCTCATGTCCACTATCACATCTCTACAATCTCAATGTCCACCATCCCATCTCTACAATCTCATGTCCAGCCATCCCATCTTTGTAATCTCATGTCCACCATCCCATCTCTACAATCTCACCTCCACCATCACATCTCTACAATCTCACCTCCACCATCACACCTATGCTATCGCACCTCCATCAGCACATCTCTACAATATCATGTCCACCATCCCATCTCTACAATATCTTCACCAAAATCCCAACTTTACAATCCCATGACCACCATCACATCTCTACAACCTCATCTCCACCATCTCATCTCTACAATCTCACCTCCACCATCTCATCTCTACAATCTCACCTACACCATTACATCTCTACAATCTCATTTTCACCATCCCATCTCTACAATCTCACGTTCACCATCCCATCACTACAATCTCAAATCCACCATCCCATCTCCACAATCTAATGTCCACCATCCCATCTCCGCAATCTAATGCCCACCATCACATCTCTACAATCTCACCTCCACCACCACATCTCTACAATCTCACCTCCACCATCTCATCTCTACAATCTCACCGCTATCATCATATTTCTACAATCTCAATGTTCACCATCCCATGTTTACAATCTCATGTCCACTATCACATCTCTACAATCTCAATGTCCACCATCCCATCTCTACGATCTCATGTTCAGCATCCCATCTTTGTAATCTCATGTCCACCATCACATCTCTACAATCTCACCTCAACCATCACGCCTATACTATCGCACCTCCACCATCCCATCTCTATAATCTCATGTCCACCATCCCATCTCTACACTCTCATGTCCACTGTCCCATCTTTACAATTTCATGTCCACTATCACATCTCTACAATCCCACCTCCACCAGCACATCTCTACAATATCATGTCCACCATCCCATCTCTACAATATCATCTCCAAAATCCCATCTTTACCATCCCACGACCACCATTACATCTCTACAATCCCATTTTCACCATCCCATCTCTACAATCTCATGTCACCATCCCATCTAAAATGTCATGGCCACCATCCCATCTCTACAATCTCATATCCACCATCACATCGCTACAATATCACGTCCACCATCCCATCTCTACAATCTAATATCCACCATCCCATCTCTACAATCTCACCTCCACCAGCACATCTCTACAATATCATGTCCACTATCACATCTCTACAATATCATCTTCACCATCCCATCTCTACAACCTCATGCCCACCATCACATCTCTACAATCTAATCTCCACCATCTCATCTCTACAATCTCACCTCCACCATCCCATCTCTACAATCTCACCTCCACCATCCCATCTCTACAATCTCACCTCCACCATCACATCTCTACAATCTCACCTCCACCATCATATCTTTACAATCTCACGTACAGCATCATATCTCTACAATCTCACCTCCACCATCCCATCTCTAATATCTCACCTCCATCATCACAGTTCTACAATCTCACCTACACCATCATATCTGTACAATCTCACCTCCACCATCCAATCTCTACTATCTCACCTCCACCATCTCATCCCTACATTCTCACCTCCACCATCACATCTCTACAATCTCACGTCCACCTTGACATCTCGGCAATCTAATGTCAACCATCCCATCTCTACAATCTCATGTCCACCATTCCATCTCTACAATCTAATGTGCACCATCCCATCTCTACAATCTCACGTCCACCATCACATCTCTACAAGCTCACGTGCACCATCCCATCACTACAATCTCACCTCCACCATCATATCTTTACAATCTCTCCTCCACCATCCCATCTCTACAATCTCACCTCCAACATCACATCTCTACAATCTCACCTACACCATCATATCTGTACAATCTCACCTCCACCATCCCATCTCTACTATCTCACCTCCACCATCTCATCCCTACATTCTCACCTCCACCATCACATCTCTACAATCTCACCTCCACCATCACATCTCGGCAATCTAATGTGCACCATCCCATCTCTACAATCTCACGTCCACCATCCCATCTCTACAATCTCACGTTCACCATCCCATCACTACAATCTCATGTCCACCATCCCATCTCTACAATCTAATGTGCACCATGAAATCTCTACAATCTCACCTCTACCATCACATCGCTACAATCTCCCCTCCACCATCACATCTTGGCAATCTAATGTCAACCATCCCATCTCTACAATCTCATGTCCACCATCCCATCTCTACAATCTCACGTTCACCATCCCATCACTACAATCTCATGTCCACCATTCCATCTCTACAATCTAATGTGCACCATGAAATCTCTACAATCTCACCTCCACCATCACATCTCTACAATCTCACCTCCACCATCAGATCTCTACAATCTCACCTCCACCATCACATCTCTACAATCTCACCTCCACCATCATATCTCTACAATCTCACCTCCACCATCCCATCTCTACAATCTCACCTCTACCATCACATCGCTACAATCTCACGTTCACCATCCCATCTAAAAATGTCATGTCTCCCATGCCATCTCTACAATCTAATGTTCACCATCACATTTCTACAACCTCACCTCCACCATCACATCTCTACAATCTTACGTCCATCATCACATCTCTACAATGCCAAGTCCACCATCCCATCTCTACAATCTCATGTCCACCATCCCATCTCTACAATCTCACCTCCACCATCACATCTCTACAATCTCATCTATACCATCACATCTCTACAATCTCACCTCCACCATCCCATCTCTACAATCTCATCTCCAACATCACATCACTACAATCTCACCTCCACCATCATATCTCTTCAATCTCACCTCCACCATCCCATCTCTACAATCTCACCTCTACCATCACATCGCTACAATCTCACATTCACCATCCTATCTAAAAATGTCATGTCTCCCATGCCATCTCTACAATCTAATGTTCACCATCACATTCCTACAACCTCACCTCCACCATCACATCACTACAATCTCACGTCCACCATTACATCTCTACAATACCATGTCCACCATCATATCTCTACAATCTCACCTACACCATCCCATCTCTACAATCTCATCTCCACCATCACATCTCTACAATCTCAGCTCCACCATCACATCTCTACAATCTCACCTCCACCATCATATCTCTACAATCTCACCTCCACCATCACATCTCTACAATCTCACCTCCACCATCATATCTCTACAATCTCACCTCCACCGTCACATCTCTACAATCTCTTCTCCACCATCATATCTCTACAATCTCACCTCCACCATCCCATCTCTACAATCTCACCTCCACCATCATATCTCTGCAATCTCACCTCCACCATCACATTTCTACAATCTCACCTCCACCTTCACATCTATACAATCTCACGTCCACCATCCCATCTCTACAATCTCATGTCTACCATCCCATCTCTACAATCTCACCTCCAGCATCCCATCTCTACAATGTAATGTCCACCATCACATCTCTACAATTTGACCTCCACCATCACATCTCTACTATCTCACCTCCACCATCACATCTCTGCAATCCCAATGGTCACCATCACATCTCTACAATCGCATGTCCATCATCATATCTCTACAATCTCACCTCCACCATCACATCTCTACAATCTCATGTCCACCATCCCATCTAAAAATGTCATGTCCACCATCCCATCTCTACAATCTCACCTCAACCTTCACATCTCTACAATCTCACCTCCACCATCACATCTCTACAATCTCACGTCCACCATCCCATCCCTTCAATCTAATATCCACCATCCCATCTCTACATTCTCATGTCCACCATCCCATCTCTACAACCTAATGTGCACCATCCCATCTCTACAATCTCATGTCCACCATCCCATCTAAAAATGTCATGTCTCCCATCCCATCTCTACAATCTAATGTTCACCATCACATTTCTTCAATCTCACCTCCACCATCACATCTCTACAATCTCACCTCCACCATCCCATCTCTACAATGTAATTTCCACCATCCCATCTCTACAATCTCACCTCCACCATCACATCTCTATAATCTCATCTCCACCATCACATCTCTACAATCTCACCTCCACCATCACATCTCTACAATCTCACCTCCACCATCATATCTCTACAATCTCACCTCCACCATCATATCTCTACAATCTCACCTCCACCATCACATTTCTACAATCTCCCCTCCACCATCACATCTCTACACTCTCATGTCTACCATCCCATCTCTACAATCTCACCTCCACCATCCCATCTCTACAATTTAATGTTCCTAATCACATCTCTACAATCTGACCTCCACCATTACATCTCTACTATCTCACCTCCACCATCACATCTCTGCAATCTCAATGTTCACCATCACACCTCTACAATCGCATGTCCATCATCATATCTCTACAATCTCACCTCCACCATCACATCTCTACAATCTCACGTTCAGCATCCCATATCTATAATCTCATGTCCACCATCCCATCTAAAAATGTCATGTCCACCATCCAATCTCTACAATCTAATCTCCACCATCATATCTCTACAATCTCACCTCCACCATCACATCTCTACAATCTCACGTCCACCATCCCATCCCTATAATCTAGTATCCACCATCCTATCTCTACATTCTCATGTCCACCATCCCATCTCTATAATCTCAATGTTTACCATCCCATGTTTACAATCTCATGCCCACCATCACATCTCTACAATCACAATGTCCACCATCCCATCTCAACTATCGCATTTCCACCATCCCATCTTTACAATCTAATGTCTACAATCCCATCTCTGCAATCTCAATGTCCACAATCCCATCTCTAGAATCTCATGTCCACCATCACATCTCTATAATCTCACCTCCAGCATCACACCTCTACTATCTCACCTCCACCATCACATCTCTACACTCTCATGTCTACCATCCCATCTCTACAATCTCACCTCCACCATCCCATCTCTACAATTTAATGTTCCTAATCACATCTCTACAATCTGACCTCCACCATTACATCTCTACTATCTCACCTCCACCATCACATCTCTGCAATCTCAATGTTCACCATCACACCTCTACAATCGCATGTCCATCATCATATCTCTACAATCTCACCTCCACCATCACATCTCTACAATCTCACGTTCAGCATCCCATATCTATAATCTCATGTCCACCATCCCATCTAAAAATGTCATGTCCACCATCCAATCTCTACAATCTAATCTCCACCATCATATCTCTACAATCTCACCTCCACCATCACATCTCTACAATCTCACGTCCACCATCCCATCCCTACAATCTAGTATCCACCATCCTATCTCTACAATCTCATGTCCACCATCCCATCTCTATAATCTCAATGTTTACCATCCCATGTTTACAATCTCATGCCCACCATCACATCTCTACAATCACAATGTCCACCATCCCATCTCAACTATCGCATTTCCACCATCCCATCTTTACAATCTAATGTCTACAATCCCATCTCTGCAATCTCAATGTCCACAATCCCATCTCTAGAATCTCATGTCCACCATCACATCTCTATAATCTCACCTCCAGCATCACACCTCTACTATCTCACCTCCACCATCACATCTCTACACTCTCATGTCTACCATCCCATCTCTACAATCTCACCTCCACCATCCCATCTCTACAATTTAATGTTCCTAATCACA
>CM067367.1:39284894-39437394 GCA_034401795.1 Chaetoderma sp. LZ-2023a
ATATTTCTATACAGACATGTTTCGTTCCACAATGTTAATAAATAAATATTAGATAAAATATACAATCCGTATCTCCACGGCTCTATTGTCATATTATACTTATCTGTTACATGGCAGATCCGATTAAAATCGCGGGTCTGTTACTCAATAGTTATAAGGGCACGTTTATGTGCTAACCAATCACCCGTGCGATTTATAGCCGACAACGTCGGTATTAAATTATTGCCATTGATCGGTGTACAATGGCGTCGTCGGGCATATGATTGTAAATGGATATTGGTGGTTTTGCTGATCGGGAGAAGACGTAGTACACCTCCATTCTTGCAAGCCATCTGAGCGTGTTTCTCACATGATATGATACCATTCATTTGTATGACAAGCTGTTATTTCTTGCACCACGAAGACTGGTTTTAACACTTAAGAAGCTACATCGATTTCCGCTGACAATAAATATACCATTAGTGCATAATAATTGGGGTGATACAATTCTGGAACGCACGCATTCAAGCGCACATGTAATCGCGACATGCTGGTAAATTGACTCGGAAACCTCTCACATTTTCAGAACAGCAGATGGTTGTTCGCTATGATCGGTGGTTGTGGAGGCACCTTGAAACGCCATCATATGGCCACAATAAAGGCATATCATATGGTCAGGTGCGTGACTACCTGTCGTTAGTCGCTACTTCTTGGTGCTACATAGAGTGGTCGTTTAAAATGTGTTCAAATAATGAGCAACGTAGCAAACAGGATGGAAAAGCTGGGTGCAGAAGAGAATCAAACAGAATACAGGATTACACATACGGAAACTTAGACAATCATTAATTCACCTTTCCAGAGTATCCATCCATCATCTGACCTCGTATGACGTCATAATCAGGTCAGCGCGTGTATGATGACTTCACAATCATTGCGCCACAAAGGGTTCCATATAAACCGTCATCAAATCTCAAATTGTCCGACACGTTGTATGAATTGTATGTCTTTGCAATTTTTTGCTATTTAATAAACATGCTGTTGAATATTTTAAAACTAATTTGACTGGGCGCTGTTGCTGCCTTAGGCAGCAACAGCACTCGGTCAAGTTAGTTGTAAAATATTCAACAGCTTACCTGTGTATTTTTTTTTTAATTGATAGACAGGATTTTCAGAGATCGATCTCAACACGAGGGAGGTGTGGGTGGAGCTTAGCCAGAGATGGGTGGGGCATAGCTAAAACCGGAACGGTCCATTAAGTCTCTGTACAGAAAAACACATTCGGAGATGGCTACCATCAGCTGTCAAGACTACAACAAGTGGTTATTTTTCACCTGAGAACTGGACACAACCAGAATAGATCAGCACATGTACAGGCGAGTCCACTTTGTCACATCCCCGTCTTATCTTTGGGGAGAAGCAGGGCAGAGCGCAGAGCACATCCTGCAATATTGCAGAACTTATCAGCGGCTGAGGAAGATCTGGACTTCTCCCACTTCCAATGAAGAGAAGCTGTATGGGCCTGTGGATACACTGCGGAAGACCACAGATTTCATCTCGAGAGCTGCTCTCCAAGTGTGATACCAGCGAAGGAAAAGAAGAAGAAGATGAGCAGCGTAGCCTACGCTCGTATTGACAACCTCGTAGAATGTGTCTATCGTTGATTACTACAATACTAATTGATTGAAATGTTGAGCACGCAGTTATGTGCCAAGGCACAACACCTAGCCACACCTACCAAAAATCATGGATGTGACGATGTGTTGATATAACTCGATATGTATACCAAAAGATGTCGTTTTGCCCAATCTTTTAACGATGCATCCAAAACAGCCCTGTCAATGGACCTTTCCAGTTTTCCCAGCCTATCTCTATCCACGCTCCACCCATAACATGCTCGTGTTTGGATCTGTCGATCTCTGAACTCCCGGACCATCAATTTCCAGAAAACTATGCAGGTAAGCTGTTGAATATTTTGAAACTAATTCGACTGGGTGCCGTTGCTGCCTATCAGCATGTTTATTAAATAGAAAGAACATACAATTCGTACAACGTGTCGGACTATTAAGCGTTAAAGACGCACTATTTCGAATCATTCAAGACGTCATCTGTATGACGTCAGCATACACGTCATACAATTTCGATGAACTTAATGCGCTAAATAACTATGAATATAACTCGATACAGATACAAATCTCCACGGATGATATTTAATATTTATCTTTATTGTAACGTGGTGCGCGCATATCCTGAAAGTGAATGATGTGGCTAATTGTTACCAAATAGGAATCATACTGAACGGTCTCTCCATATGCTCAGGCAATAGTGAGAGACAGGACAGACAGGCTATACGCCTTATGTATCCACTCATTCCCGTGCTATTTAATTCTAATGATAAGTTATGAAACCATTTCCTCACTCAATCATATGACGTCATAATCAACTACGCGACGTGTATGCTAACGTCATAATCATGGCGTCATGAATGATTCGATTAAGCCGGTCTTTAAACGCTTAATTAATAGGCCGACACGTTGTACGAATTGTGTTTTTGAAATTTAAAAAACATGCTGTACAATATTTTGAAACTAATTTGACCGGGCGCTATTGCTGCCTTAGGTAGCAACAGTACCAAATCAAATTAGTTTCAATATATTCAACAGCTTACCTGTATAGTTTTCAGGAAATTGAAAGTCAGATAGTTCAGAGATCGATCGACCCCAACACGAGTGAGGTGTGGGTGGAGCTTAGATAGAAATGGGCGGGGGATAGTTAATAGTGGAAAGCTCCATTAAATGTGAGGGAGGTTTGTCTGTATATAATGGTGCATGAGGCATGGCTGATGTGTCATGTATTCCCGGAAACTCTGGCCGACACCACGCGATTCATGTCCATCCGGAATCAAACGAATAAACAGATTAACGGTGCATAGTCACACAAAATGCTAGAAAATAAAATTGTTGAAATTATATACTTTTAGAGACTTAAACTGTGTACCTCAATGTAATGAAACTAAATAAATCTTAACATATGATGATTTCATTCCATATAAATACATTTCGTAGGTTTAGTTGTGAATTTGAATTAGGGACTTGTGCCTCTAATTCAATGTGGCAACCTAAAAAATTATATTAGTTTATACGTAATGAAATCACCATATGCTAAGATTTATTTCGTTTCATTACATCTAGGTACATAATTTAAGCCTTTAAAAGTATATAATTTTAACAATTTTATTCAGTGAATATGCACCTTTAACAGAAGTATAACTCTGCACGGAAAACAGGCTCTGTATAAGCGCTTACATCCCTTCCAACCAACCCAGCTTGCATTTATTAGTGGATAATATTTCAAGTGATGTTTTTCAACTGCAAGATCCTCTGCCTTTCCTCAGCATCACTGTACGGTGTTGTACTCATGTATATCTCATTTCTACAGATTCATATGAATGGAGGAATACAGTTTTAGCTTTCCCCCCCCCCATCTCTAGCTCCAGCTCCACCCACACTTCGCCCGTGTTGGGATAGATCGATCCCTGAGCTCCTGACTATCATCTTCCAGAAAAATATACAAGTAAACTGTTGAATATTTTGAAACTAATTTTACTGGGTGCTGTTGATGCCTATGGCAACAACACCGTCCAGTTAAATTAGTTTCAAAATATTAAACAGCATCTTTATTAAATAGTAAAGCCATACAATTCGTACAACAACCCCTTAGTCCGCCATCAATTACGCGTTCGTGACTAACTTAGCTACGTCATTCATGATGTAATTGATTATGACGTCCTCCTACACGTTGCGTAGTTGATTATGACCTCATATGATTGATAGATAAACAGGAATCCACCATTGGGTAAAGTTACTATTCTATGTCAATAACCGGTCAGATCAAGTGTATAGACTTGCATTATTGTATGACTAGATCATATGGATCTAACCAAAAACCACGAAATATGCACCCATTTACCGTATACAACATGTGGCGAAAATTATGAGAGCGTTCATCATATATGTATGCGATCTTGACAGCAACAGGTGATATGTGTACTCCAAGATCAACATGGCTCGATCATAATTGGCGCGTTAATCTCAGCTGATTGCTGATGATTCGTGGGATTACCAATTTAACGGTCTGTCTAGTGATAAGACAGCGCGGATACCTGCTGCCGCTGCTGTTACTATCTCGCTATGTGGTTAAAATAGCTGCGGTTTCTAAAGAACACGTTCCCGGTAATCATTAATTCAGGCCACTTAGTGCAGAGTAATAACTCTGCCAGTTATTGTTTGGCTTTTTAGATGTATAGCTGATCATATTATGGTTATTTAAGATTTTAGCGATGAATTGTGTTTTTTATTTTATTTTAATCCTATATTTTTAAATCTATGGTATGCGGAAGGTATTATCACATTAACAATAGCCTACGCCATCTTGAATAAATAAACATGTTGGACGGGTACGGAGAGTGTGGAGAGAGAGAGAGAGAGAGAGAGAGAGAGAGAGAGAGAGAGAGAGAGAGAGAGAGGGAGGGAGGGAGAGGGATGGAGGGTGAAGGAGGGAGAGAGGGTGAGGGGGATGGGAGGAAGGAAGGGAGGGAGAGAGGGGGGGCTGAGAGATCGAGGGAGGGAGGAGGGAGGGAGAGAGAGGGATCAGAGAGGGGCAGAACTATGTCACTAAGTTGATATTGTACTGTGATGGCTCGGGTTAATAATTATATAGATGTTCTGACACGCTTAGTCGCATATTTGCACTCGTATTTCGCCCGGTGTTCTATATTCACCGCAGTGCTCTCTGCACGGGTGTCCGTGTTAGACCCATAGAAATCGTATACAGTAAGATGTCTGGTTATAGCCCATATATACGCCAATATTATGTCGGAAATAGGCCTAAGACGGTTTTATACCCTTGCAACAAACATGTTAATGAAAGACAAAATAACTAGAAACAACAATTGGCAACAAACTGGGATTTTAAAACGATTACGCAATGCAAATATAGTTATGTAATCCAAATTACACATATTAACTCTTCGAACCGCAATTAACGATGTTGAAATCTCATTTATAATTTAATACATATTCTGTTGAATATTTCTGTTGACATTAATTTGATTGAACGCTGTTGCAACAACAGGTATCTGGTTTCAAAATATTCACCGGGTTACTTGTGAAGATACCTTGATTTCAACCGAGACCCTTAGAATTCGGCGTCAAATATTTAAAACTGGATATGCCAAAATATAGTCACTTTGACAAGCAAACCGACAGACAAACCGACAGACAGACTTACTCTCATGGCAAGTCGCACCTGATAATAGTAAATTATTAAAGGTACATATTCACACCAGAATGCTTGAAAATAAAATTGCTAAAATTGTATACTTTTAGAGGCTTAAATTGTGTGCCTAGATGTAATGAAACGAAGTTAATCCTACCGTAGATTTATTCCATATAAATTAATACAACTTTTTAAGTTGTGAAATTAAAATAGAGGCATATAAGTCCAAAATTCAAATTAACTTAAAATTAATTTATGCGCAATGAAATCATATGTTAAGATTTATTTCGTTTCATTACATCTAAGCAGACGGTTTAAGACTCTAAAAGTACACAATTTAAACAATTTTATTTTCTGTCATTTTGCTGTGAATATGCATCTTTAATCACTGCTCTATAAAATAGCCCAATCCCATATCCCATTGCCCGAGCAAATATGTCTTTATTCATACAAACTATATTGACACTACCCGGATAACGCAGCTTACTGGGCCGAAGCCAGGCCGATAGCGTGCCGATAATTTGAGTATCGGCCAGGTATCGGCCCAGCATCGACCGGTAAGCTGCGTTATCAGGGTAGCTTTTACTGGAAATCTAGCATGAAAATGGCCACGCTACAACATGGGTATGGATGAGGGTCTGTCAGGCTTAATCCACCTTTTTACCGAGATTTATGTGACTATATGTACTATACGACGTATGACGTAGGCATATTATGTAAAGAGAACACATCTCGCCCTTTTATAATTCTATTTCGTAGTGAAAAGCTATGCACGTCAGGGGGAGGGGGCTTGTATTGTGTCCATTTATGGCCATGCACGCCCACATACTCGCCCTTATACCCTTACCCGCCATATTACCATAGGCAAATAGGCGTCACCTCCTCCTGGCTCTGTTTAGTTTTTTATATCTTCTGCATTACAAGTAACTGAAAACTACATTTTATCTGCCAGGAAACTGATTACAAAGACAGGGTATAGCATAGAATGTCAACCTGGGATAGGAATAGATGGCAGGGCAACATATAATACCGTGAACATATCCATACTTATTTTTCTGAAAGTAATTGGTTATTTTTCAGATACAATTCGTACACTATAAGGACGAACGTTTCAATTTTCTCGACAGAGCTACGTCAGTTTGATTATATACACCTGTGCAAAAGTTAAGCACCACCCTATTTTTACGCACATGTGAGGGTATATTCATGTGCTATGAAGAAAGCAATAGCATAAACATTTATGTACCCATCCATCTTAGTGCAAGAGGTAATAATGCAACTAGAGGAATGCTGATTATGATGGTGGGGAAACACTGTATGTTTTTGCTTGAACTTGAAAACGAGGCCTGAATATGGTTACGTTGACACAACTGACAACTATTGCCCTACAGTTGACACACGTGGCTAGATTGTCATTAATGGTGTCTGAAAACGAAGTTTAACATCTGTGCACGAGTTTGAGACTGTCATTATTAATACGGGTATATCCACCTTGTGCCTGGATGACGGCCTGGACACGACGTCTCATGCTGGTCACCAACCGACTGATACGCCATTGTGGTATTCGTTGCCATTCAAGATGGAGTGCGTCTGTTAATTCCTGTAGGTTCTGCACAGGAGGATCCCTCCTTCTCACCATGTTTCCCAGAATGTCCCAGATATGCTCAATAGGGTTCATGTCAGGGCTCCTTGATGGCCATGGTAGGGTTTCGATGGCTTCTGGCGGAGGTATTCATGCACAGCTCTAGCACGATGTGGTCGGGCGTTGTCATCCATGAATATAGGGTGGGTTCCAGGTGCATGATTTACAAAATGAGGGACCACAACTCTATCCAGTATGGAATCTTGATATCTTTGTCCATTTAGTGTTCCAGGTACAGTCAACAGATCCAGCTTACAATCAAATGAGATGCACCCCCATATCATAACGGAACCTCCACCAAATGGAACTTCTTCCATGATGTTACGTTGGTCGTACGCCGTGCGTCTGGACCTCCATACACGAGTTCGACCATCTGTGGCATGAAGCAGGAACCGACTTTCATCGGACCAGTGTACCCGTCTCCATGATCTCATGTTCCAGTGTCTTCTTTCGTTGCACCACCTCAGACGCTCCTCTGTGTGGTGTGCAGTGAGGAGAGGACGTCTGACAGGTCTCCTAGCTTTCATGCCAGCAGCATACAGTCTCCTTTTGACGGTAGACATTGACACTCTATTGCGCGTTTCCCATTGCTGGCTGAGCACTCTGCTGTTGGTGAATGGAGATCTCCTAACAAGGCGTACTAGGGCTCGATCATCATGGGCAGTGGTCTTCTTCGGTCTTCCAGATCTAGGCCTGTCCTTCACCTCGTTAGTTTGCCCATGTTTTGCAATCAAACGACTGATTACAGTATGGTTAATGTTCAGCTGTCTGCCAATCTCTCTGCATGACATACCAGTGGTATGCATGCCTATGATTTGCCATTTCACACGATCACTTAACCTTCGTCTTGCCATAGCGGTTCACAATCAAGAGCTAATTCTCTCTGTACAAATAAACCACGGTCATGAACACAAAATTCCTAATCTTGTCGCCTAAATCTGTATGTAATGTTCTACACCTCAAACTGGACTTTTACATAACTGAACACGTGTGCTGTTTCCCGCCACGCACGGGCATCAAGCGGCGTGAAGTCATGCATGCATGTGCATTTCGTACTTGGAATTATGTCAGCTAACGCGGGGACAAACAGTATGGCAGCCTAGTTGTACCATCATGTTTCTACGTTCTATTGTTTTTGCTGGTGCTTAACTTTTGCACAGGTGTATATTTGATTATGAAGTTACGAACTTGACTGAGAGATTTGGTGCCTTTATTACAACGTATATACACTTTACAATCAGTTTCTAGACCTCGCCAAGTATAGCTCCGTCATCGAGCTGTTGTTTTCAGAGTGCTGCCGTATATGGACCAGGATTGTGCTTGAAGTCAAATGCAAAAGGGACCTCTAACTAAAATTATCACAAGGGTAGCAGAACGGAGAGCAAGTGCAGCGTGTTCCCTGACAATGACGAAGACATGCTTACAAGATTTCGGCATGCAGATATAATTGCTAAATAAGCTAAAAAAAATCTAGACATGCTACAGTGGCCATACGCGACCAGCTAAAACAAATGCATCTCATAGTCAATTTGATGTAGAACCTGAATCAAGTGATGACAAAATAATCTTTTGATCAGTTAGGCCCGGCAATGGATGCATCAACTTTTAGCTATGCCCCGTACATTTCTAACTAAGCTCCGCCAACGCTTTGCCAGTTTTGGGATCGATCGAACACTGAATTCCCAGAATAGAACTAGAAATGCAACTATACAGAGAAGCCGTTGATTATTTTGAAACTTTTTTACTAGGTGCAGCGGCCAGTCAAATTAGTTTCAAAATAGTCAATATAGTGGTTATTAAATCGTAAATACATACACTTCGTACACATGACGGAGTTATAAAAGTTCTCGATACCATGCATTAAGCAGTTCGAATGTGACATCAGCCTACATGTGATGTAATTCACTATTACATCATATACTTGAGTGATATATTGGATTCATCTAATGTTCAGCGAAAATTATACTGGCAACAGACATTTATTGTATTGTTATTGATGATAGTCGTTAGCGGGACAAAGTGAGGACAAGATCATATGCTTAGCGGTCCATCTGCGGAAGCCACACATTGTTGTCATACAGAGAGATTAGGTGGAGAAAATCTTAGCGCGGTACTCGTGTATGATTGTGATGATAATGTTAGTCAATCCGCGTTAATATTGCATGAGAAAGAGCAGACGGAGTTATGGTAATGCTCACGAATTAGCATGATCACATCCAGTTGAAACAATAGAATGACGTGTAAGACATACCCTAGACGCTATTATCTTATTCCGCATTTTCGTATCTCTCTATTAGAAGCTATTATCTTATTCCGTATTTTCGTATTCCCCTGTCAAACAATCGCTGTACAGAAAGACATAGAATGACAGCAAGGGTTACTCCTCAACAAGTCCTAGTCACATAATGTATTGGATAATATTGGATACAATTATACGTGAGAAATATGAAACAAACGATCGAACATCTGCCAGTTGGTGTTGCCATGCCCTACGTGAGAGGCGAAAAGATGCATTTTAATAGTTTTGTGTTGATTTAGTTATGTAACAGTTTATCAAATGAGACTGTTTGGTAAATTGACACAGCTTCACCTTACGACCAGCTCGAGCGATTCTTAATACTCATGTTGTGGTGTAACAACTGCAGTGCAGGATAGATCAAATGGAAGTCAGATGGAAGGGCATTCGTGTGATGCATGCTTGATGTATGTTTTTGTATCGTATGCAAAGATGCGTGCTCTAGATCTTAAATTGTTGTGAATTCTTTAAACAGCGCAATGTATGATTGATGTATTCTGCGGCTGTAGTAGTAGAAACATCCTACAGCTGCAATCAGTCTTTCCTCGCTTTTGCCCACTGTGTCTTGTCTTCGGCCGAATTCCTTAGCTTCGACAGGTCCATTCTTGACTTGAGTTTACCGAGTCCTGCTTTCTTGAGGTCACCTCGTAGCACGCTTAGCAGATTTATGCAATGACGTCCTCTCCTGGCTTTGTATTTGCTGCCTCCCAGTAGGGCAAATTCCAAGGCTCTCTGTGCTGGTGTTTCTTCTGGCATCCTTAGCACATAGCCAAACATGGACCTTCTTTGTTGGGCGACTTTTACAGACAGCGGCGACGTATTACACATCTTGTATAGTGCATCGTTGGAAATTATGCTGTCTGGCCATCGGTGTCCAGTGATTGTGCGTATGTGTTTGCGGTGGCAGTCATCAAGTGTATCTAGAGCTGCCTTTGAAGCTGTCCTGCTGTTACCGTTATACATCATCAAGGATACGCAGGTTGCATTGTATAACCGTAGCCTTTTTATCAAGAGCATCTTTGATCTACTAATCCATAGCTTCCAGATGGACTGGAAAGCTATGTTCCCCATGACGCATCGTGCAGCAATGTCAGCAGTACTGCAACGCAGTGAGCCGAGGATTTTACTTTTCCTCCATGGTTCGCCGCGACGAAGTGGGTCGTAATTTTCATTAGTTTCGTGGTTTGTAGATAGGTATATGTGGGTGAACTCTGTTTTGGATTCACTCACAACAAGATTCTCAATTTTTAGTTTGCTTGCAGCTATTGGGAGAAGTTTGTCACGGGGTTTCTTTTCCTCGTCTATGAAGTCCACATCGTCGGCTATTCTATTTCTAGTGGCATATACCCAGTAATTACACTGGTGGGTGGGTGGGTGGGTGGGTTGGTCGTGTGGCAATTTCCCGTACAGATTTCAATGCGGCAGCACGGTAGCAGGTGAAAATCACCGGCGGTAGACCATCTCCCTGTGGGGAGCCGATTGCTGTCTCAAACTATACAGACTTCACTGACTTGACTCGTGCGCTCAACTTGGTGTCTGCAAGCAGTAGTCTCACTAGTAGTAGCTCATCTCCATTGCAACTGGCCTGGCGTAGTACATCTAGGATCTTTGAGCCTTTAATTGTGTCGAAAGCTCGTGACATGTCAGTGCCAATTTTGTGGAAGCCCCAGTGTTTGGACATGACTACCGACACAAGCATGCGTTGAGCCCATGCAATGTCTGCGCAGCTGCGTCCACGTTTGAAGCCACTTTGACATGATCCAGTGAAGTCATCGAGCCTGTTTCGGATATGGCATAGAGTAACATTGGATAGGATTTACCGTATGCTGTTGAGGAGCACAGTGGCCGTAGCTTGGCTGGTGGGCCATGTGGCTTCTTGGGCTTGGGTAGAGCGATAATGGTGCCTTGGCCTACATCATCGATTGGAAGGTGGTGCATAGAAGCTGAATTGATTAGGTGTGTGATCGGCTTTGAGACAATGTCACTTGCATATTTGAATAGTTCATTGCTCATGCCATCACGTCCAGATGCACGTCCATTTTTCAGGGCTTTAAGTGCCTTCTCAACTTCTGCTGTTTTAATTGGTGTTAGTAATGGCCTTGGGTCTCCTGAGAACGGGTGCAAGGGCTCATCATCGTTGTCAGTGAACTGTTCCTTGAACCATTCTCGGATCGCCTCGGCTTTTTCCTGGTCAGTCCTGATAGTGTCCTTCAGAGTTGTGTATAGTGAGTGGTGCTCTATAGTCAGTAACTCTCAGGGCTCGGGCTGCCCGAAACATGTTGTGACAGTCATCCGTGGCAGTAATTTCATCTGCTAGGAAGTCTGCTTGTTGAATAACAAGATCTTTTAAGCGTTCGCCAATGTGGCGCAGAATGTTATTGCCCTCCCGCCGTAGTTTTGTGTGGTCTTCACTGTAGCCACTTTGATAGATGCGCAGCCGTAACGCTTGGTGAGCTTGGGTAGGTTTTAGGTGACTCTACTCTCTTGCCTGGTATGGCGTTTATATATCAGGTAGAGATCGTTCATCTGAAGGTGTGTAATGACTGCCTTATGGTCAGAAATGAGATCTGTCCCTCCATACGAACGAGCCCAATGCATCTACAAATGATAGATTGTAATCTCTTCCTGTTGAATGAAGCTGTATTATGGCATGTAGATATGGATAAATGAGAGCTTGACATAGTCAATTGCACTGCATACTTAACGTCGAAGAGTTTTTCACCGTGCTGTTTATATGTCAATATTTATTATTAATAAACATCATCAGATCAAATTAAATACATATATTTAATTACAATACGGTGTTACTACTTAATATATTGCGTTCAGTTCAAAATTCTTCATGTGAAACCAAACAATATTATAATCTGTGCAATCCGAGAACGTTAACGATTGGTTTTTCTCGTACAACACATTTGCAAACAAACGGAATTCAGATCACATGTGTTGTTCCTAATGTAGGAGATACCTAGTCTCCCATGAGGTGAGAAATAGTCAACAAACTGAATTCATCGTTATTATTATCATCAACCATTTCATCGCAATTCATTTACTTATCAGCATCATCATCATCTCGTTTCCTTCAGTATCAAACGATATAGTAATAATATATCACAGTCCACTGTTACTGAAGGCAATTTCATTCGTGTTTCTCAAACCGTGGCACGAATGTGGACGTACAAACTTCCCTGCTGTACATACATATAGCGCCATAATCTACGGATACAATTTGCTTTCATAATATTTTATCAGATTAACCAATCTCATATACCAAAGTATTACCGTCTTACTTCATCGACAGATGATTTGTTTTGCTGCCTATGCAATTTGCAAATCGATTCCCCGATATCATTACGTCATATCCCATGCCGTTCCCATCTTTGTAAACCTTTCATCATATTAAAAACAATTTTGTACAACATTCCAACATGTCTTCTAAAAATATAGTGATATCCTGTAAATGCATGGAATCCAATGTGTTAAGCTGAATATCTTCCTTGTGGCGTGTGGCGTGTGGGACGGAGGCTTACCATAACAATGGTCCAGACACAGTAATACCTGATTGTCTTTGAATACCCATCTCTCACAATGATGATGTAACATCACTCAACCTTCAAGAACCGTTATTTTATGTTGGGCATAAATGTTATTTTAATATCAATCGCTTATCATATACTGGTATTGTCAAATCTCGAATTAATCTGAAATATCTGACCGCCTTCGTAATGTATATTACTGACTAAAATGTGTTCTGTAATTGCTACTGATCCTCATTCTTAAGCAATCCTTTCTGGGCCCGTACAGCCATGCAGTAGGATTCAGATCAATGATCGAAATTTCTATGTCACACCGTGGTAGTACTTTTAATGGTACTTACAATTTTCTATTCACACACTATTCATTTGGTCAGACTATCAGCTTTCCCGGTGTTCGAACAATATTGTCTGTTGGGGCGGGGTGCGGGGTGGGGTTGGGTGGAGGTGGGTAGGGTTGGTTGTGTGTGTGTGTGTGTGCGTGCGTGCGTGCGTGCGTGCGTGCGTGCGTGCGTGCGTATGAGCGTACGTGCGTGCGCGCGCGCGTTTGTCTTCTAGTCTGTCCTTCGTGAACGGCTCTTATCGCATTTGCCAGAATTTGTTTGAGCCACGAAAACTTGTTTCAATATATTCCCGAACAGGGGTACTAGAAATGCAAGTCACACGCATATCGTATCTCTCTTTAGATCATGCCCGATACGATTTATGACGTCATTCATTATGATGTCAGTGTACACATCACGCAGTTCATTATGACGTCATATGATGGGCGGGTACTCTGGAAAGGCCAATTATGAACGGTAGCAATACTATTAAAACATTCTAAGCAAAAACTGGCATGGAATAGAACATTACGCCCCGGGTAGGCCTAGGTAACGTAGGCAGATTTGATCAGAGGTACGTTACCTAAGATAAATTGCATTTTCATGTGCGGGTACCTCTCAATGACTACCTTGTCTCTATCTTTTCGTTTAATTATATTATGAATCACATGGATTTCTACAAACTAAGGATAAATACGGTCGTGAACGATGGAACTTTCCAGTTTATCCACCACTCATTTGACGTCATAATCAACTACGTGACGTGTATGGTGACGTTATAATCAATGACGTAATGAATGAGGTAATTGAGTTCGTTACAAGCGCATAATCGATGACGGACTAGAGCGTTACTGTACAAATTGTATGTTTTTACCATTTAATAAACGTGCTGTTGAATATTTTGAAACTAATTTGAGTGGCTATAGTTTCAAAATATCCAACAGCTTACAAGTCTAGTTTTCTGAAAATTGATAGTCGGTGAGTTCATGGATCGATTGACCCCCAGCACTGGCGAAGCGTGGGTGGAGCCTAACTAAGGATGGGCAAAACTGGATTCCTCCATTGTTTCTACACTCCACAGTTATACCATGCAGGATAGACCGGTCAAGTGTGCGTCAGATGGCGGCCAATCATCTACGAGCGCTATGTGGATGTGCGGCTGTAGATCCGTGCGTATATGGCCAACAATAAACATAAATCCGCATTGTTCATTCGTTAGTTTGACCACCTCATATTTTACTGCTTATTGCTGCGAAAAAATTAGGTATTCTCCTTCCCCCAACCGCACACCCATCCACTCCCACCCTGATATGATGAGCAAACGATGTAATGTAAACTAAACTGATGGAACAATTTGTCAAGTGGATCAGCAAACGTTTTATTCATGTCATCCATTTATCTGTAGTGTTTCATGAGGGCAGTGACAAATATTATTTTTGCAGGGGGTGTCCACAACAAATACACTCTGCCTTTCGCGGACTCCCTATATGTATAATGTAAATATTGTATATGACATTCAATTCAATTCAATTTCCATAATACGTCCTATATCATAATACATATATTCACACGCTCGCCAGTGAAAGGTGTGTTTATATTTGTATCCCCTCGTGCAGATACATGTTGTATATATATGATATATAGGGCTTGAAAACTAAATTTTTCCAGGTGGTTGCCCTCGAGGCTTTCCCCCGTAGGAATACCATGCTCTATTGAAGAAAGATTAAGTTACCCTCCACAAAGTGTTGCTTGTCCCGAGCTGCAGGAACCTGGATTTTTAGCCCTGATATATGTAATCAGAATAAATGCGCGCGCTATAGGTATAACGTATAAGGAGGGCTAGAGGGCACATATCTCTTTCGCAAAACTATACTTATACACATGCATTCTATTTTAGCACATAGAAATTTAAAAATCAGTGTTGCTAACTAAAGATAATGGCACAATTGGGGTCTATTATATCGATGACAAATGATGCATCCATTAATTTTAATCGCGTTAGCACCAACCGAATTAGAAACAGCTCTGTGGTCGCAGTGTGATCTATTTCTAGCTAAGCCCTTCCCATTTCTACCTAAGTTTCGCCCACGTATTACGTTGGTATCCATTTGAACCTATAGCAGACACAGCTCCTAGTCAAATTAGTCTCAAAATATTTAACAGAATGTTTTTAAATTGTAACTTCATCTACGACATCCAATTCGTACAGCTTCGGAATGTTAAATTTCCATGTTGGAGATACGTCACTGTGATTGTGACGTCAACTAACTTGTCACGTATTTGATTATGACATCAGATAGTCGCGTGATTGATTGGAGCCATTGCTAAAAAACTAATGGATGAATCCAATCTGCCAGTCAAGTATATGACGGAATAATCAATTACGTCACATCATCACTCACATGTAGGCTAACGCCATAATCAAAATGCTTAATGAATGATTTAGCCAAGTCCGTCAGGAATCTTGAATTACCCGTCAATTATATGAATTGTATGCCTTTACTATTTAATAAAGATTCTGCTGAATATTTTGAAACTAATTTAACTGGGCACTGTTACTGCCATATGCAGCAACAGTTAAAAGTTCAAAGTATATAAATCGATCCCACACGCGCAAAGCATGGGCGGACCTTTGCTAGAGATGGGCGGGACATAGTTAAAAGTGGATTAATCCATTAGACCATAGATATGTTTGTGCAATGGATCTTTCCAAGTTTATCCATCCATCATATGACGTCGTATGACGTCATAATCAACTACGTGACATGTAAGATGACGTCATAATTGTGACGCCATTAGTGATTAGATATTGTCCCTCTTTAACGCTTAATAGTCCGACACGTTGTACGAATTGTATGTCTTTAACCTTTAGTAAACATTCTGTTAAATATGGCAGCAACAGCGCCCAGTCAAGTTAGATTCAAAATATTCAGCAGCTTACCTGTATAGTTTTCTGAAAATTGATATTCAGGGAGTTCAGAGATCGATCTATCCAAACACGAGCGATGTGTTGCTGGAGCTTAGCTAGTGATGGGCAGGGTATAGCTGGAACTATAGCTTAACCCTTTCATGACGATGCCCGCCAAAGCCGGCCTCTACAGTGATTTTGAGGAATGTCCATTTGCAGGCCAATGAGGATTCGTTTTGAAAATGTACCACCGGAATGACTGGCGCGATAGGAGAGGAAGTCAAGCCAGTGGTAAATTTTCAAAAACGTCTTCGTTTGACTTTGCAAATGGGCATTCAATAAGGAAACAATTAGATTTTCTTGCCCAAATTTAGCCATTAAATGGTTAAAATTGATTCTAATAAGAAAATTATCATAATTTTGTCTCATTTTCTCCAGAGATTACGTTAGTCTGATCTTGTCAGCCTCTTGGTGCTAGCTGCTGGCCAGCGGTACCAGACCCACCAGAGCTCCATGTCTCTCTAAATATGACGACTGGTGATACCAAAGTGTTATTCGTTCCAATAGGCTCAAATACATATGAAATCTTATAATGCCACAACTCTGATGTTTGATTATCGTCTCGTCCAGGCCGGTAGTGCTCTAATACCGGCCCAGTAACATATAATACGTTATTAGGGTTGTTATGAGAAGATGTATCCATACACCATTCCCATACCAGTCATACAAGGCTGGACCAGGCAAGGTTGAATGACAGATTCCGAGTGAGCCTATTTGAGGCACAGGGCCAATTATCGGGTTGGTCAATGAGATAATAGTTGCTACTGCTGCCGCCGCCGCCACCGCCGCCGCCGTTACTACTACTACTACTACTACTACTACTACTACTACTACTACTACTACTACTACTACTACTGCTACTTCTACTGCTACTACTACTACTACTACTACTACTACTGCTACTGCTACTGCTACTGCTACTGCTACTACTACCACTACTACTACTACTACTACTACTACTACTACTACTACTACTACTACTACTACTGCTACTGCTACTGCTACTACTACTACTACTACTACTACTACTGCTACTGCTACTACTACTACTACTACTACTACTACTACTACTACTACCACTAAATACACCCAAATACCCCCAAATATAATAAATTCGTGTCCAATTGCCGTTGAATATTTGAAACTAATCTGACTGAAAGTTGGCGCTGCCTAGGGCTGTATTGTCTTTCAGTCAAATGTGTTTCAAAATGTTCGACCGTTACGTTTTGAAGAGAGATAATGCGATTACAGGTTCAAATGGGTAAACTGGGATTTGATTTGGCGACCCCAATAGCCTTAATCCTGCTCTGCTGACTTATCATTGCAACATAGGGCACTCTATTTATCGATCGTGTGAGTGTCGCTTTCGCCGCTGATACGTCATCCTGTGTAAAGAAATGTACGAAACATTGAACTGGACAACATTAACTCGGAGAATGTCAATTAAGACCAATATTATGACATATAAATCATTAAACGGCCTTGCACCTATCTACATGAAAGACATGTTTACGTTGGTAGAAGACACGCATTCTCGACATTTACAGTCGAAGACGAACAGTCTATTAAAGCCTCCAAAAATAAGAACAGATTACGGGAGGTACAGTTTCACATACATGGCAACGCAATTGTGGAATTCTGTACCAATTAATACTACGGATTCGTCAACACTTAGGTCATTCAGATCAAACATACAAGATAGATGAAGATCAAATAATAATAATAATAATAATAATAATAATAATAATAATAATCTGTTCTTCGTTTCATTGCCACATCTGCCTTGGAGACAAAGGTTTGGTCCTCTGAAGAGACGAAAACGCTTTGGGATTCACAATGGTCTTAGACACGTGCCGGGCTTTCCTTTGGGACAATTATAATACGATAATTAAGGGCTAGGATGAAAAATGACTTTTACTATTACAATCGCTACTACTACTACTACTACTGCTACTACTACTACTACTACTACTACTACTACTACTACTACTACTACTACTACTACTACTACTACTACTACTACTACAACTACTACTACTACTACTACCACTACTACTGCTACTACTGCCACTACTGCTACTACTGCTACTACTGCTACTACTGCTACTACTGCTACTGCTACTGCTGCTACTACCGCCAAACGCCGCCGCCGCTAAACGCCGCCGCCGCCAAATGCCGCCGCCGCCAAACGCCGCTGCCGCCAAACGCCGTCGCCGCTATTGCTGCTGCCACTACTACTACTGCTACTCCTTTGGGACAATTATAATACGATAATTAAGGGCTAGGATGAAAAATGACTTTTACTATTACAATCTCTACTACCACTACTACTACTACTACTACTACTACTACTACTACTACTACTACTACTACTACTACTACTACTACTACTACTACTACTACTGCTACTACTACTGCTACTACTACTACTACTACTACTACTACCGAATCAGAGAATTATGAATATTACACATATGTAATTATTACTGTACTGCAAATACTCTACCACCACAGTCGTTATGTACATTTATATAAAGTGAAATTGAACACGTATGATTTAATAAATATTCTGTTTAATCTTCTTCTTCTTTTCGATCGCTGGTATCACACTTGGAGAGCCGTTCTCAAGATGAAATCTGTGGTTTTCTGCAGTTCTTCCACAGGCCCATACAGCTTTTCACGAAAGAGATTGACAAAGGCCAGATCTCTTCTCTCAGCAGCTGATACGTACTGCAACATTGAAGTATGTGCTCTGTGGTCTGTTCTGCTTCTCCACAAGGACAAGCGGGCGATGTCGTAAGGTGGAACCGCCTGTACATGTGTTGGTTTAGTCTGTTATGTCCAGTTCTGGGACGAAAAATGGTCACTTGCTCTGGCCTCGAGAGATGATGGTAGGCATCTTCAGATTGAGGTGTTCTATAGAGTGACTTGATGATAGTCTTCATCTCTGTTTGTGTAACCATGTTTTCTGTCTGATTCTCTTCTGCACCCACCTTTGCCATCCTGTCTGCTTCCTCATTTCCTTGGACTCCACAGTGTGAGGGGATCCACTGCAATGCTATCCGAAAGCATTTGATGGTTTGTAGTGCTTCTTCAAGTTGTGGCAGCTTACCTTTGGTGATAGCCTCAAGGACTGAGCGGGCATCAGCTAAAAAGACAATCTGTGCAATAGGGTCTGCTGTTCTGCTGATGGTATTAGCTGCATGGACCAGTGCTTCGACTTCAGCTCTGTAGTTTGTGCAGTGGTTGCCTGTCGGTATTGCAGCTGACTCATGTTGTCCGTTTGGATACTGTATGTGCAGTCCGGCACCTCCGCTCCTAATTGCATCTGTGGCTGATCCATCTGTGTAGATCCTTTTCCATGTCTCCTGAGGGTACATTTCTTCCAGCATGGCTAGGGTCAGGGCCTTCTTGCTCACATCACTGTGTTCATCTTTGGTTGTGAGATGAGGTACTGTGGTGCGAATAGCTATGCTCTCTAGTTTGTTTTCCCAGGGTGGAGGATCAAGGGTGTGGTTTGGGTCCTCTATTTGTGCTGGCAACATTTCTTGGTGTTTCCTTTGAAGTGCTTTTGTCTCTTTCACAAAACCTGATCTTTTAAGTCTTCCTGATGACAGCTGTGCTTGCCTGATCTTCATCGGGTGGTTGTTGAACGATTTGAACTTTGCAGCTTGGATCAGTGCTTTGCATCCCCTTCCTTTACTAAGTGGGGGGATGCCTGCTGTCTGCTCCATTTTTCTATTGGTGTTGATCTCATTCCACCAGTGATGATGCGCAGTGCCTGGTTTTGTACTCTGTCGAGGTTCTGTTGATGAGATTTAGCTGCTGTCATCCATGAGCTGGATCCATACTTCTGTTTAATATGTGGGGCTAATATGGCTGGACGCAGATGCTGCCTTAGGTAGCTAAAGCGTCCGGTCAAATTAGTTTCCCAAAATATTTTCACAGCTTACCTGTTACCTTGAAGAGACTCGCAACTATTATAAGTCTGCCTGTCTGCCTCCCTACATGTCTGCCTGCCTGCCTTCCTGTCTGCCTGCCTGCCCACCCGCCTGCGTGTCTCAGTGAGTGCATGCATGCGTGCGTGTAAGTGCAATTATTGTACATATGTCTATTTGTACATACCTGGCGTGTATATAATTATATATTATTGTACATAGGGTATATATGTTTTGAGGGCCTCGGGAACATCAGGCCACTGACGATGTACCCTCTTGAAATAAAGATTATTATTATTATTATTATTATTATTATTATTATTATTTTTATTATTATTATTACCCTTTCATCCGTGTTATTACGCTTGCTCATGAGAAGACAGCACATCTCTTTACATGAGGATACGCCATTGATGCATTGTCCTGTACTTGTTTCTAAGGTTCTGTTGTCTCGTAACACCAACGTGTTAGAATGACTTTGAAATTTGACTAACACACTGATTAATTGGGTACATTGCAAAATTCCTTAACCTTATATGCTCTGAAAACCTCCATCATGTTCGAATGGCCTGGGCATTTGACTCAAAATGCTCATTAATTCGGTTCATTGTCAAAGTCACACTTTAATAGATCGCAGTTTATAAGACAATGGTATTGTGTAGAGATGTCACCGTCCAGAAGCAAGTATGTCGGCCAAGGACTCACGCATTGATTTTCACGGCATACTTCTCTCGAAATGTGTTCTTAATCCAGTAACAAATGGTGGCACGTGTCACTGTTTTTGGCAGACCGCAGATGACGACTGAAATGTTGACTTCGAAAAAGCTCACCAGGTGACCTAAGCAAGAATACATCTACTTATCCTTCATGGCTACACGCACCATTTCTTATTGGGATTCTTATCCAGTATTATCAACTATAGATAACCGTTATATACCATAACACACATGATACTCTACCATATTTTGGCCTTGCTTCAAAACCCACCAGCAAATTGTATATGTGATAAGCCAAAAGATATTAATATTTCTTTATGACATTCCCCAGCTTATCTTTCTCGAGCGTATACACCCATACCTATCATAAAACACTGTTCATACATGTAAGTTATAAACGACGGAAACCACAAACTGGCACATTAACCGTGACACACTAAATTTTTTAAAGAAAATTTTAATTTTCTCATAGAAATTATCCATTTGCAGACCAAGACAAGATTATTTTAAAAAATGTATCGCTGGAATGACTGGCTCGGTTATCGAGCCAGTCATTCCAGTGATAAATTCTCAAAAATAGTCTTCTCTTGGTCTGCAAATAGACATTTCTGAAGACCAGTACAGAGGCCGGTTTTTTATGATATGAGTATTAAAGGGTTATTTCCACGTGATGGCGAGCATTAATAGTGGTGAACCGATCAGATACCGACATCAAACTGGCATCGATCCGAACTATTAACTCACTGACCACGAAAGGCCAACGGCCAAATTAAGGTTATTTGCAAAATAAGCCTACGAAATGCTATGTTGAATATTCTGAAACTAGATTTAGTGGGAGCTGTTGATGCTGCTCATGGCCGCAACCAGTTACTGTCAAACCAGCTTTAATATTCGATAGCTGTCCTGTATAGTTACCTTGAAAATAGGATTCTGGGAATTCAGGGAGCTAAGGGTTAACCCTTTTTATTTTTATATTACGATGTTTTAATACCGTCAAGTGTAACCGATTTCAGGTACTGATTTGAAACACTTTCCCGTAGATATCGAGAGAGTGGGGTGCGTTTATAATGTGCTCTGTAGCATGCAACCACATTGATAGTTAATATATTGCATGTCTGTCTATATCCTTTGAGATTTCATATTTACAAAAGTTATTAGTTGTTTAATCAGATCGCGTCAGCATCATTATCATACACGTCTAACAGTTGCCAGAGGTAGTGCAGTCAAACGATTTTCTTCAATGCGAGTGTCGCCTAAAAGAGAAATAGGGGTCTTATAAAATATACGGCGGTTACTATGCTAAAAGTAAAAGGTGCAATCAGAAAGTACAGATCCCTGCCATTTCTCAGGGGTGTCGGGAATAAGTTTGCGGACACAAGACAGGGTATGTTGGTGAAAAACAGGCATGTTCCGAGCGTTTAAAAATGAATGCACGAGGTGTGTCGAAAGGTCTGTCCTTTAAAAATAGTCATGTTTCTGCAAAGGTACCCCCCCCCGCCCCCTCCCCGACGCACCGCTTACATATCCACCAACAAACCAGCGTATGCCACCAGCACGATCCATCAAACCCCAGCAACCCATTACCTGGATGTGTTAAGGATTTATCCAAACATGACTACAGAAAGAAACTCTTAATTCAAAAATCTTTTCTTTCGATAAAATATCAGCAAACTTGTCGATGGCAATAAATATAAATAACATAAACTGGTAATTTAATGTACCAAATAGCGAATGCTCAACGTGACAGGAGATGGATGCGACCTGTCATTCAAGTATCAGACGTCATGATCAAATACGTGATATGTTAGCTGACGTCACAATCAAAATAATGTCGCTCCGTCACAAATATCAAAGTCCGTCGCTAAAGTGTATGAATTATATGACTTTGATGAAGTTGCAATATAATAAATATTCTGTTGAATATTTTGAAGTCAATTTTCCTATGAGCTCTTGCTCATATAGCAATAGCTCCCAGATAAATACGTGTCAAAATAGTCAACCGGTTGCCTGTATAGTTACCCTGCAATTTTATTATAAGATTCAGCGAATAAGATTCCAACGTCTCAATGTATCCTATAAAGATACCAATACACATCAAAAGAACTTATAAACGCAAGGCTTGGACATATCAAACGCCAATTTATGATACATCATGGGTAGCTTTATTTGAGTCCTGTGATCATGTTAATGAAATGTATGATCTATTCAACTCTCTATTTCTAAATATTGTAACTGAATATATGCAAAGCAGAGTAGTAAGAATTAGATCAGATGACAGACCTTGGTTCGACGGTGCCTTAAGGCCAGAAAGCCGACAAAAGAGACCGTCTTAGGACAAAAGCAAGACACAGTCAGCATCAAAATTGCAGGTGTAGAATAAAAAGACAGCGTAATAAAGTTAACAATATGACGAAGAAAGCAAAACAGGACATCGTAGGATCAGCTGATTTAATGCTTGGTGAACTATCGATTCATGGCCCACGTCCTTACAGGAAATTAGTTATGCAACTTATAAACGGAGTTACTACAACACATATTACTCCTCTTACATACAATGATAATGGTCGTGCAAAATATGCTACCACTGACTTGGAAAAAGCAACATGTTTAAACAATTATTTCCCATCCATTTCAAACTTCGATGTAATGGTTAACAGAAAAACTAATAATAAACTTTCCGCCATTTCGATTCAGGAATCCGAAATAATTTACATGATTAAAACACTGAAGTTAAACAAAACTTCTGGCGGTGATGAGATAAGTCATAAAATGCTCAAAGAAATGTTGCATTCAACAGCCTTTCCATTACACATTCTATTCAATAAATATATCAAAAGCGGGAAATGGCATATTTTCCGAAGCATGGAAAACAGCAACCGTTTTCTCATTATTTAAGAAAGGCGATCGGGACTTGCCGGAAAATTAACGACCAATTTCGCTATGTGGAAATCGATGGAAGGAATAATTTTCACAAATGTTTATAGTCACCTTATTGGACGTAACCTACACAAATACCAGTCTGGCTTCTGCCCAGGCTATTCGACAAATATTTCAACTTATATTGTACTTCGCGATATTTCGAAGGCATTTGACAGAGTATGGCATATAGGACTTTTGTTTAAATTAGAGGAGCATGGGCTGGGAGGAGGCCTTCTTACATGGTTCAAGAGCTACCTGTCGAAAGTAGTGCGTCTCAGTTAATCAAGAAATAGCTCCAATGAGACAAATCGAAGCAGGCGTCCCCCAAGGCTCGGTACTCGGTCCACTGTTATTTTTAATTTATCTAAATGATATCTCACAGAATATCGAGAGCATCTTGGGATCATATGCTGGCGGCACCGTTATGCTGCTTCAGTGCATCAGCCATCGAACTAGAGAGAAAACTAAACACCGACTTAAACTTAATTTATGAATGGTCCAAACAATGGTTAGTCCTTCCAAATGCTACAAAAACTGTGAATCTAATTATAGCAATTTCACATACCTTCATCTCCCCCTATATCTTTTTAAATAATACTCTATTATCATCAGTACAATCCAGTAAGTATCTGGGATTAACCATTTCAAACGAGTTAAAATGGACTGCTCATATAGATCAAATATCAAAGAAAGCTGCAAAAATATTAGCTACCATGAGGCAAATGAAGCATACCTTACGCAGGAACACTTTATGCAAAATCTACACCGCACATGTGCGCCCTGTGCTGGGATATAGCAGTGAGGCTTGGGATGTTTGCTCTCGCCGGGATTCTGAACGACTTGAAGTGATTCAGAATGGAGCCATGAGAAGAATAACTGGCTTACCAAAGTATACACCTTTATACATCCTTTAAAAAGAGACTGGCATAATTCCCTTACACGAGTGTCGTAAATAAAAGAAACGTATATAATTCTATAATATCGTACAAGGAGATTGCTCCGATTAGATAACGGATATAATTCCAAGAAGAATAGGTTATGCCACAGACTATAAGCTTAGAAATTCTGAAGATTTTATTCCACCGAATCAACATACCCAATGTTGTCCAATTGTGCTAAAATCAGCTCCCTCAGTTTCAGTTTTCAAAACACATCTCGCACAAACTTATCAAAACGTGCAAGACCAATTCACCACGTACTATTCATTTGGCAAAAGACACGAAAATATCATAACATGCAAACTAAGAAATAACTGCAGCCAACTAAACAATGATCTGTACAGATATCACCGACTTGAACACCCCAACTGTTCTTAATGTAAAAGACCAGAAACCTCTTATCATTCCGTTTTTAATGTCCAAGATGGACAAATGAAAGACGCGACTTATTTGATTCCCTTTATGAAATTACGCCAGATATTTCCGTAGACAATTTCTTGCAGGGAAGTAATATATTTTCTACTGGAATTAATGAAGGTTTACTAAGAAAAGTACATAACATTATACAAAAACAAATAGGTATTAACATTATTGAATGTATGTTTCTTTGTATAATCTGTCTGTCTGCAAACCCGTCAGATGTGAATAGTCTGTATTTGCGTATGTATGGTGATGACGATATTGATGTGGTTATTCACTCACACCTGCCGATATCGAGCACCGCATGGGCCACCGAGTAGCAAATAGCCTTTGATGACAGAAGGTGGTGGCTTTTTGTGACGGGTGGTTTTGTGACCACGCACCTTAAGTGTCGCCGTCTTATGCCCGCTGGTGTTGGCGGTCCCTGTTAGCCGGTTTGACTATGCATCACACTGACATGCTGGTGATAAGTATGATAATACTATTGACTGATGTGGTAAATTCGAGCGTTCCTTCTATCTCGCCTTCTCTCATTCAGATATATGTAAATATAAATATAAATTGTGTATATGAGTTTAATTTTATGCTGCCGTCTAATAATTATGTAGGGAACAGGCTAAAATAAGTTGCTAGAACGTGTGTCTAATCCCATTGTATAGATGTTACAATAAAATATGTTTAAAAACCGTTTCAAATCGATTTCAACACGCATAGGACGTTGGCTGAACGGAGCTGGAACATAGCGGGACATAGCTGTTTGACAGAAATGCAATTGCAATGCACATTACACCTTTCCATCATCTTTTCCATCACCAAATTTCAATGACAACATACAGAAAGATGATGCTGAACATTGGGAAAATGATTTGAGTGGATATCATTGCTGTCAATAACATTGATTATCTCAATGTATTCAAATGAATGCCTCTTACAACGAGTTGCTTTCTTTGGTGTTTGGGCTGTATTGATGGGTGAATGGTGCTAAGGATAAAAATCCAGGGATCCATTTCTAGCTATTCTCGGGCCATTTCTAACTAAGCTCGACCCATGCTTTGCCCGTCTTGTAATCGATCGAACACTGAATTCCCCAAATCCCCATATAGCAATGTAAATATATACAGTTAAAATAATGCGGTATAATATATACCGCTATGACTATACGGTATGGTGTTAAATATTGAGAAACTAATGTGACTGGGTGCTGTTGCCTATGGCAGCAACAGCGTCTTGTCAAATTAGTTTCAAAATATTAAACAGAATGTTTATTAAATAATACACCCATCAAAGACATACAATTCGTACACTTCGCGTGCGATTGTGATGTGACGTAATTGATTATGACGTCATATTATTGAGTGATATATTGGATTCGTCCAATGCCTACAGCAGATTGGGCAACCGTATGTTCGTATATTACCTGATTCCGTCAGAGATGTCGTCTCGTAAATGCCATTCCATATTTCAAGCTCAGTGGCGGAGCAAGCTTTGATAAACTGTGCACATTATTTACCCGCGAAATCCCTGCACAATATTTATGTCAAATTCGACAGAATATATTTGTTGATAAGCGTGATCCCTCTAAGCTTTTGAAAAGTCATCTGTACACATAAGTTATCTTATGTTATCGCAAACCTGGGTGCATTAATAATTAATGACTTTTGGTTTTAGCAAATGATACTCCCACACACCACCTGCTGAGAAATAAGTAGTACGCCGATTGCCTTAGTACCCAACCGGCCTTTCCAAGTTCATCCATCGATCATATGACGTCATAACCAATAAACCAACTAAGTGACGTGTATGCTGACGTCATACTCATTAGGTCATACATTATTCTATTTGGCCCGTCTTTAACTCTTAATAGTCCGACACGTGTACGAATTGTATGTCTATACTATTTAATAAATATCCTGCTGAATATTTTGAAACTAATTTGACAGAGCGCTGTTGCTGCCATATGCATTAGATTATTTGCCGATGACACATGTCTCCAAAAATAAGCCATGACCTTCAGGCGATAATTCCATGGGCAACTGCCTGGCTTGTAGAATTTAACGCTTTAAAAACCACTTCAGTGATTATCTCCCTTCAAAATAATCCTACTGATTTTCTAATAACTTTCAAAGATTCTGAAATCCCCTCTTCACTTTTTCATAAACATCTTGGGATTACATACGATAAAAAAGGTCAATGGAAAGATCATGTGGAATCTCTATTAACAAACGCCCAACGTAAGCTCTCGCTACTTAAGGGCTTTAAGTATATACTAGACAGACAATTCTTGAAATCATGTGTAAAAGTTTCATTAGACCGTTCCTAGAATATTAAGACATTATCTGGGATAATATACCCGAGTATCGTGTCACCAGATTGGCAAACGTCCAGAAGGACGCTCTTAGAACTATAACGGGTCTTACGCGCAGCGTTCGTACTGCTGACCTGTATACAAAAACGGGCATGGAAACACTCTCCCATAGGCGAAATATACATAAACTAGTGATCTTCTACAAAATTATTAACGGTATGACTGGTGAGGCCTTGTCCGATTATCTACTTCTTTTATCACAAACACGAAATCCTTACAATACCCGCCACCAACAAAAGTACACCCCATTTAGATGTCGTACTGAGTTTCACCGTGGTTCCTTTTTTCATGCTACTGTACAAGAGTGGGATATCCTCCCTGCTCCTATCAAGATGTCCATCACACTTGCAGAATTTAAAAACAAATTGAAAGCTATGTCCCCTACTCGAGTACCTCCCCCATGGCACGATGTAGGTACCAGATCGAACAACATAGCTCTATGCAGGCTTAGAAATGGTTGCAGTAATCTGAATAGACATCTCTATGATAATTTTCTGATAGACTCTCCTGGCTGCCTATGTGGTCATAATGATGAAGACAGTGACCACTACCTCTTCCACTGTCCACTCTATAACAACCAAAGAGCCTCTTTTTACAATGGACTTGTTGCCAACAATATTCGTCTTACATCATTAACAGCTACACAACTCATTTACGGCAATAACGATGATACGCCTAAGATTAATCTCCACGTAACTACTGTGCTTTGCAAATATATTTCCGAAACTACGCGGTTTAAATAGCAGCTGGTCTGCTCTGAACTAGCGATCTGCCCAATGGGAGCTAAGACGGCGTTGGTGGGCAGTGGGGAAGCTGCACCCTAAGCCATAGTTTCCATTCTGTTCTATTCTAATTTATTCCGTTCCATTCCATTCCATTCCATTCCATTCCATCCCATCCCATCCCATCCCATCCCATTCCATTCCATTCCATTCCATTCCATTCCATTCCATTCCATTCCATTCTATTCTATTCTATTCTATTCTATTCTATTCTATTCTACTCTATTCTTATTAGTTTTAGCCTAGTTACATTTGATTTATATTCTTGTTATACTATTATAATCGTATATATTATTTCTATAGGCCTATATGTATTATATATTATATTATATGGTCATTTGAAGTATTTCAACTATATGTAAGTGGGAGACACGATACTAAGATAAGTCTTAGCGTGCTCCCACTGAACAAAAAATAAATACAGTTTAAACCAATAACGTGGAGTAGTAAACGGCATTTGAAGGTGTTGATTGTCGTGGCCTATTCGAGGTCGATGTCTTCCCGTCAATCCCAAGTTTGTCACATTCACTCTCTAGAATATCCACCGGCATATAGGGGGCCCTCCCTCGCCCTCATGCCGTGTAGGTTTCAGTCTGTCTACGGTTTCTGTAGTTCTGTCATTATCCTATTTTGGTGCACGTGCTTTTCCAATAAGTACCTGATAGTTATCCCTCTTTAGGCTCTCGCAGACACAGTCTGGATATGGATATTTTGCCATTGCCATGGAAAAAACGAAATGCGCCAACGCTTGCAATGACAGCCGCCATGTTCATTCAGCAGGTGAACTCCTCTAATGGAGAGATGTCATCTGTCGCTCTAGTATATGACGTCATAATCAAGTACGGCACATATTAGCTGACGACAGAATCAAAATAACGTAAAACCCTCCAACGTGAAGCTGTAAAACTAAGAGTCCGCCAAGTGTGCGAATTATGTCAATGTTTTGAAACTGATTTGAATGGGAGCGGTTGCTGTCACCATAAACAGCAATATCCCCAAGTTAAATTAGTTTCAAAATATTCAACAGCTTACCGAAATAGTTACCGCGAAATTGGGATTCTGGTAATTTATGGCTCTATACATATCAATTTGCCATTCCAGTTTTAGCTATGCACCGCCCACATCTAGTTACGCTCCAACCACACACTTCACCGTGTTGGGACTGGTCGATCCTCGAATGCACTAGCGATCAATTTACAGAAAACTATACAGGTAAGCTGTTAAATATTTTGAAACTAATTTGACTGGGTGATGTTGGATGATATTCAACAGAATATTTATTAAATGGTAAAGACATACAATTCGTACGTGTCGGAATATTAAGCGTTTAAGACGGACTATTTCAAATCATTAATGACATCATGATTATGACGTCAGCATGCACGTCGCGTAGTTAATTATGACGTCATTTAACGTTAGATGATCGATGGATGAACTTGGAAAAGTCCATTCTAACACACATACAACGAGTGCGGAGCTTAGCGAGAAATGAGCGATGCCTCACCACATGTCTGGAATACCAACTGATATTGGTCAGTCATCCAATCACAGAATATTCAACTGTCAAAAAGGCTTCAGGTAATGGTAGACAAGTAGACAACGTCAAGCTATAGCCTTGTACGGTATTGTACTAGCCTGGGAAAAATAAAGTGAACTTCAACTTGAACCTTTATAGACAAACCTTTGTCAACTAAGTCCTGCACACTTAGGTACCTTTTCCGGGATTTTGATCGATTCCTTTTTCTATAATATTTGGACGCTATAACACACAAGAATAAATAGCTTAGAATGGCCATTGGCCTCTCAAAGGCGGTATTATGGTTCAGTGCTTTATTAGTCTCCAAAATAGTATAGTTTTGTTACTAATTATATTATACAGTCGTATAAAGTGACAGAGTAACATAGCTAATATAATTTTATTTCTGATAAAAATATATAAATTCGTTTCTGTTCAATCTCTCTTCCAATTACCACAATTTAATCCTTTTTGGAGACTATATATCCACCTGATCGGCTGCTACAGTCAGTCGATCATGTGCATTTGTATTTTACTGAACTCACGTCATCAGCGGTCAGGATAACTGTCCCAATAGTGAAGATATGCGGACTTCCAGTCTATGCTTCTTCTTCTTCTTCTTTTTCCTCAAGATAATGTGGATGACCCACTTAGATAAGTATTGTCCCACAACGGTTAATGCAGTGCGGCGAATAAAATAACCAGGTATCAAAGTTAAAAGAGATTTATATTTTCAGTCTAAAACATGTGTTGTGCTGTGATGCTTTACTCGAAACTCCACCCACGCAGTGATGATTTGAAAGCATCTATTGAAGGCATTGCCACAAGGTTACACATCTACTAGGCCATTCATGATCGTGTACAATTAAGATGTCTAATCTATAACATTATAAATCTGGAATCTGGATAACTATTATTCATTAAAATTATAGTGCATGTCACAAACATTTTTATTTAGACCATTTCGATAGTTGATACTGCTTTGACTGAATTCGGGGAAAACACTAGATATATAATCTATGTATGCACATCGGAATATATCGTTTACATGTAGGCCTAGATCCCGATGCTGAAAAGAATACTTTGCTGGGTGAGTGCCGGTGGCCAGGACGCACATACACACAATTAGTATTGTTTTGAAAAACAGCTTTAATCGGCTGAACACATTGCTATTACCTTGACTTGACCATCTTGCTGTCTCCGTCAACGTATCTTCAGACCTTCAATATGCCGACGTCAGCTGCTTACGATTTGTCATCGATTTTCAGATTATTTGCAGCTTACCATTTATGAAAAGTTCAAATACATTAAACAGTGATATCCATTTCTAGCTATGCCAGAATTCCTAAAATTCCAATTTCAAGGTAACTATACAGGTAAGGTGCTGAGTATTTTGAAACTAATTTGACTGGGTGCTGTTGCTGTTTATGGCGTTCAGTCAAATTAGTTTCATAATATTCAACAAAATATGTAATGAATAGTAAAGACATACACTTCGTATACTTGACAGACTATTCAACGTTCATGACGAACATAGATACGTCATTCATTAAGTATTTTGATTGTGACGTTTGACTATATGTGATATAACTAATCTTGACGCCATAAACTTGAGTGGCAGATCGCATATATATATATATTAGATGGCATGCGTCCTATAATTCTCCCATAGACATAATTCAATGTAACGCCTGGTTGTGATGTTAGTAATGCTGATGTGACGTCAGCTCGATGATATTATATGTGGTCGGTTGATTGACAAATCGGATCCTTAAACCCCTCTTGTGTCACCATAACCCATTAATGTTCAAGATGACCAATAAACAATTTTGCAGTGGTCTTCAGACATGGCTATTCGAAAGCCCTGGAGAAACTACTTTTTTTAAATATTTACCACTAGAATGACTGGCGCGGTAACCGGGCCAGTCATTCTACAGGTAAATTTTCTAAAATTCTCTTCTCTGGGTCTGCAGATTGACACTGACTAAGTAAAAATTTTAATTTTTTTTACCATTACCCCTTTAATGGTCAAGCTGCCAAAAAGAAATCCAGTGGTACATTTACAAAAATAGTCTTCTAAAATTGAAATATCTTGAAAAATATTGACCATCAAAATGTTTAATTAATATAGCAAGTAGTATGTTGAGCGCTTTGACTCGCTGTTGGCATAAGACGGTTTAAACAATAAGAAATGGATATTTTTCTGGTTCCGTTCGACAATCACAAGCAGATTCATTTTGTATCATCAAAAATCCGGGAGCATGACTTTTTAAACAGGTTTGGCACATGTTTTTCTCATTGAAAGTATCATTGATTTGTATCAAGCTGTGTATTTTTAAGAATAACGATTATAAATGTACGCGAATGTTAAAGTAAGTTATGGGTTTGTGAGTGATTTATATGCAGCACAAATGTACAGGCATTCGTGGCCAAGAAATTATATACCCATACTTACACTTGTTAGATATGATAATATAATATTGCAAATATGTTTATTAATGAGGGAATGTCGTGTGCGGAATGTCACAACATTTTTCACATCTGCTTACGCGGATTAATCTCTACCACTGCAAATCACGCATTAATCTAGACGATGCCAGGAATTCTCGTGATAAGGGATACGGTGTGTGGTCTACGAGCAGCGTGTGGGAGACGTATCACTTGCGTGTGCCCAGCAGAGATTGAAACATTTTTTCTGTATGCATGAATGTCAGTTATCATAAATAATAATAAAGATATGATATGTCTATGACAGTAATGAGATGTGAAATTACGGTACCACGTTTATGGCTAAATACTGCCGCTACTATATTAGCTAGGCCCTATGAGGTTGAATTAGGGATATATATTCTTAATTTACTTTCACAACTAAAGACATATGCATATTGTTGTCGTTGTTGTTGTTGTTGTTGTTGCTGTTGTTGTTGTTGTTGTTGTTGTTGTTGTTGTTGTTGGTTTTGTGCTAGAGATTTCCTCTTTAGAGGCACCAACAGTACGCTCGTCGTCGGTAGCGGAATCAAACCGTTACATCGAGCTACGCACGTGAGTCTTCTAAAAGTATACACTTCTAACAATTTTACTTTCAATCATTCTAGTGTGAATTTGTACCATTGAGACAATTTGATACGTACCAAAAATAATGTACGGTATCCAAAGTAGATTAAACCTTCTAGAATAACTATTAATAATAACAACCCATAGTCTGACTAATGAATAAACCTATAATTCATTCTCGTTCGCATGGACCAGAGAAATAGATGGTGTGTGTGTGTGTGTGTGTGTGTGTGTGTGTGTGTGTGTGTGTGTGTGTGTGGTGTGGGGGATTTATCAACATCAGTTAACCCATGTAAAGGTTACTAATCCATCAAGCGCGCTGCGCTGTATTGTCTTAAATAACCACCAGGGGGTATGTTATCCAATTACACGGTCTATATATCCACATGTAAATGCGATGGAAAATAAAATTAAACAAGTTCTCACACACTGAAACTCGTCTACAGCGCTCACTGCATGGTCCGTGTAAATGATTTCACTGAATCATATGGTCAACAAATTAAGCCTCGAATTTGACAAACAATTAACTCATAGAAAATATCCATTCGCAGCCCAAGAGAAAACTACTTTTGACAATGTAATACTGGAATTACTGGATTCGTTATCGAGCCACTCCTTCCAGTCGCCAGTTGTAAATTTTCTAAGATAGTATTCGTTTTGTCTGCAAATTGGCATTGTTCAAGACAATTGCAGAAGTAGTTTGTTGGCCGGCTTGGATGTTAAAGGGTCTAAAGACAACAAATATCAGCGCTACCATTACTATCACTATCACCAGTACTAAGACAAGAACCACTACCATCACATCATCGTCGTCATTATCACCGCCACCGCCACTTACACAACCACCTACACCTCCAGCACCAACACTACCACCAGCAGCAGCAGCAGCAGCAGCACCACCACCACCACCACCACCACCACCAACAACAACAACAACAACAACAAAACAACAACAACAACAACGTCAACACCACCACCATCACCACCAGCAACGCCACCGCCGCCACGACCACCACCACCACCACCGCCACCACCGCCAACATCGCCGCCACTACCACTACCACCACCAGCAGCAACACCACCACCACCAGATCCGTCACCACCACCACCACCACCACCACCACCACCACCATCAGCACCACCAGCACCACCAGCACCACCACCACTGCCATCGCCATCGCCATCGCCATCGCCACCACCAACACCACCATTGCCGCCACCACTACCATCGCCGCCTCCGCCGCCGCCACCACCACCTCCGCCGCCGCCACCACCACCACGACCACCATCACCACCACCATCATCATCATCGCCGCCACCACTAGTGTCGCCGCCACGACCAGCACCACCACCGCCACCACCACCATCATCATCATCATCATCATCATCATCATCATCATCATTATCATCATTATCACCATCAGTCTTATTGATGGATGAAGTGATCTATGCTATTGACGGATGAATGGTGATGTAATTCATGAATCCAGTTTCTCAGCCAATCATATGACGTCATAATCAACTACGTGACGTGTACGATGATGTCATATGCAATTACGTCATGAATGACGTAACTAAGTTCCACACGAACGCTTAATTGATGACGGGCTAAGCGTTGTTCTACGAATTGTATGGCGTTACTATTTAATAAACATGCTGATGAATATTTTGAAACTAATTTGTCTGTGCGCTGTTGCTGCCATAGGTAGCAACCGCACCCAGTCAAATTAGTTTCATATTATTCGGCAACGTAGCTAGGGATGGGCGAGGCAAAGCTAAAACAGGATTCCTCCATTATGGGACACTCATATGAGACTACCACAGAGTGCTCTATGAATATTAGAGATGTTAGGATCAAACTGGCTATCTATACTATAGAAATCTACGATCAATACACACGTTTTACAGCCACAATCCCTATGCTACACCCTCATGATCTAAACAGCTAGCTAAATTTCGCTGGAGCCACTAAACCATATGCATAATTATGGTATCTGACGATTTGACGTCATAATTAGATATGCGACGTGTAGGATGACGTCATAATCACTTCATCATAAATAATTCTATTTGGCCCGTCTTTAACTCTTAATAGTTCGACACGTTGTACGGATTGTATGTCTCTACTATACACCTGTGCAAAGGTTAAGCACCACCCTATTTTACGCACATGCGAGGGTATATTCATGTGCTATGAAGAAAGCAATAGCATAAACATTTATGTACCCATCCATCTTAGTGCAAGAGGTAATAATGCAACTAGAGGAATGCTGATTATGATGGTGGGGAAACACTGTATGTTTTTGTTTGAACTTGAAAACGAGGCCTGAATATGGTTATGTTGACACAACTGACAACTATTGCCCTACAGTTGACACACGTGGCTAGATTGTCATTAATGGTGTCTGAAAACGAAGTTTAACATCTGTGCACGAGTTTGAGACTGTCATTATTAATACCGGGTATATCCACATTGTGCCTGGATGACGGCCTCGACCCGACGTCTCATGCTGGTCACCAACCGACTGATACGTCATTGTGGTATTCGTTGCCATTCAAGATGGGGTGCGTCTGTTAATTCCTGTAGGTTCTGCACAGGAGGATCCCTCCTTCTCACCATGTTTCCCAGAATGTCCCAGATATGCTCAATAGGGTTCATGTCAGGGCTCCTTGCTGGCGATGGTAGGGTTTCGATAGCATTCTGGCGGAGGTATTCATGCACAGCTCTAGCACGATGTGGTCGGGCGTTGTCATCCATGAATATAGGGTAGGTTCCAGGTGCATGATTTACAAAATGAGGGACCACAACTCTATCCAGTATGGAATCTTGATATCTTTGTCCATTTAGTGTTCCAGGTACAGTCAACAGATCCAGCTTACAATCAAATGAGATGCACCCCCATATCATAACGGAACCTCCACCAAATGTAACTTCTTCCATGATGTTACGTTGGTCGTACGCCGTGCGTCTGGACCTCCATACACGAGTTCGACCATCTGTGGCATGAAGCAGGAACCGACTTTCATCGGACCAGTGTACCCGTCTCCAGGATCTCATGTTCCAGTGTCTTCTTTCGTTGCACCACCTCAGACGCTCCTCTTTGTGGTGTACAGTGAGGAGAGGACGTCTGACAGGTCTCCTAGCTTTCATGCCAGCAGCATACAGTCTCCTTTTGACGGTAGACATTGACACTCTATTGCGCGTTTCCCATTGCTGGCTGAGCACTCTGCTGTTGGTGAATGGAGATCTCCTAACAAGGCGTACTAGGGCTCGATCATCACGGGCAGTAGTCTTCTTCGGTCTTCCAGATCTAGGCCTGTCGTTCACCTCGTTAGTTTGCCCATGTTTTGCAATCAAACGACTGATTACAGTATGGTTAATGTTCAGCTGTCTGCCAATCTCTCTGCATGACATACCAGTGGTATGCATGCCTATGATTTGCCATTTCACACGATCACTTAACCTTCGTCTTGCCATAGCGGTTCACAATCAAGAGCTAATTCTCTCTGTACAAATAAACCACGGTCATGAACACAAAATTCCTAATCTTGTCGCCTAAATTTGTATGTAATGTTCTACACCTCAAACTGGACTTTTACATGACTGAACACGTGTGCTGTTTCCCGCCACGCACGGACATCAAGCGGCGTGAAGTCATGCATGCATGTGCATTTCGTACTTGGAATTATGTCAGCTAACGCGGGGACAAAATGTATGGCAGCCTAGTTGTACCATCATGTTTCTACGTTCTATTGTTTTTGCTGGTGCTTAACTTTTGCACAGGTGTATATTTACTAAACATGCCGTTATATATTTTGAAACTAAGAGTCAGGTAGTTCAGGCATCGATCGATCCCAACACGAGCGAGGCGTGGGTGGGGCTTAGCTACAGATGGTCGGGACATAGCTAAAACTGGAAAGGTATATTTCCGAAGTGAGGAATGATATGGCATTAGAGATGATACGGTCAGTCTAGTGTTCTACAGAGACAGCGTACGGGGCAAAATCATGCCATATAAAGATGTATCCAGAATGATAATAAAACTCCACTCTCTTGCTATATCACGTGCCACGACCAGCAGCAATTTGACCAATCGAAATACCAACTTATGCATATTCGACCACATTAAACGCATGCGTGTGGGTTGGGCAGTTCTACCGAGCATTTTAAAATATCGCGTTCATGAGATTATGTAGATAATGTCGGCAAATTCTGTGTTTCCAGTACGCGCGCACACACACACGCACGCACTCACGCACGCGCGTATGCACGCACGCACGCGCTCACGCACGCACGCATGCACGCACGCACACACACACAGTAGCCATATACTAATAAATTCAGACTTGATTAGCGATAAAGCAAATGGTGTAGTGGATTGGCACATGGACGAGGTGTGGCTGAATCTGCCTGTAGCCAACCCTGATAACGTTGGTTACTGGCCCAGTTTTGGACCATTGCCCGACCGCATTGGCCCTGTATTGATCAAGTAGCGACCAATACTGGCGTTATTAAGGAATGGGTGTACCAACCTGTATGGCAATCATTGATGCAATAATGATTCACTTCCAGAAGACGATACGAACGCCCGAATAATATGTAGATCTCATCGGTGCCAAGGATACTCTTAACATCATTAATCTTGATAAATTTTAGACTGCTTTCATGATTACAAGTTATTCGTTTGAAGCTTAAAAATGACTTGCATGCATAATTGTCAAGTGGCGTGACAGCACAGATAGGAGATGCTATTAATTGTGATTACGTGAAAGCATTTGGGAAGTTGGGTCTAACCTCAAGTCAAAGATGAACACTGCGTCACGATGGAGGAGGAATTAAGCATTTTGAGAAGAAATTAAAAATTTTCCCATGGAGTCAGTGGGGTTAAACGGGCGTGTCGTGCTGTGGCCAAAAAGTAATACCTATGTATATTTAGGATCATTATACATGTGAACAGCTTCATCACCAACTTACTGGAATGCTGGGAATGGTTCGTACATCACGTGACCCTATCGGCATAAACGCACATTGTAAGAACAACACTCATCATAGTTCTGCATCTAGATAAACACCCCAAAGTAATAAAAGCGTGATCCCATCTGCAATAATGTGTTTACATAATCCACAGCACGTATTACTTCATTTAGTGATGCAATTGGTTTCAGAAGTGAAATTATACGCTAAATTATTTGATATATTCTACAGAATTTCGTGGATTCCCGCTTTAGATTTGATACCATGTATTCTTCATTTATACGGTTTGTGTGTTTATCAATCTTGGAAATAACCAAACAGCATATAAACATCACATTTCCAGAAAGTTATAGACATTTTGCTTCCCCTACACCAAAACACACAAATTGCTAATACGCCAACAAAGATTGTACCGTTTTCCGTCGTTCCGTGTTTCATAGCTAGCCTAGTTTTCGTTAAACCAAATAAGGTGTTGGTCTTTTATTATCAATAACGTTTTAAACTCTCATTGAACATAAATTTGTAAGTTTGTAATTCGTTAATATGTTCTTTTAATATGACGTTGAACACTTCGTCCCATACATAGTGTTCAAACCAGGCTTGGGTACAAGTGCAGGGTACGTATTGCATTTAAATGCAAATGCAAATGTTTGTAAATGATTCAAATGCAAATGCAAGTGCAAATGCAACCTAGCGCCATTGCATTTAAATGCAAATGCAAATGTTTGCAACTTATTCAAATGCAAGTGCAAATGCAAATGCATTTGCAAATGCATTTGAATAGTTGGGCACACGTCTGGTCCTGCAATTCTGAGAATGCATCTGCCATCTATGTATCTGCTGGTAGTGACTATTTTTGGAAAACATTTGGCAGACCAAGAGAAGAAAATTTTTGAAAGTGTACCACTGGAATGACTGGCTCGCTTATTGAACCAGTCATTCCAGTGAAAAATTTTCAAAAATATTCTCTTTATCTCCACATGGCACTTTACCTTGGAAAAATAATACTTATTTCACCATTAACACTTTAACCCTCGAATTTGTTCAAAAAATGTTTAATTTTCTCAAAGAAAATGTCTATTTGCAGACCAAGAGAAGATCATTTTTGAAAATGTAACTAGCGGTAAATTTTCAAAAATATTTTTCCCTTGGACTGCAAATGGACATATCAGAAAATCATTGCAGAGGGCGATTTTGGCTATTATGAGGGCTAAAGGGTTACGGTGTAACCATTAAAACATTGAATATCCAGATTTTTTGATATTATGTTGACTATTTTGAAGGGTAATTTCATTGATAGCCATTGCACCCTAAGGAAGCAACGTGTGTCAGTTAAATTACTTTCAAAATAATTATCAAATATTATGTTCAATATTTTGAAAGGAATTTTATTGATAGCTACCACTGCGCCTATGGCAGCAACAGGTTCCAGTCAAAATACATTCAAAATAATTATCAATGTATGCAATATCTGTATGAATTTAACAAATATTCTGTTGAATATTTTGAAGATAATTTGACTGGCAGCTGTGGGTCAATTTTTTCAGTCAAATTTGTTTCAAAATGTTCATCAGCTTATTCAAGCCCTGAACTAAGATTCTGGCACTTAAATGTTACCTTTGTCTGTGATCATCTTAGTTACACATGACTGAGTGTGCGCTTATAGTCAGCCTGAATGACAGGCGCTTCTAATCACAATGGGTGAGCGGAAAATTAACCCACGCCAACAGAATTATCAGCATGTATTATTTATTGATCTTGGTAAATATCTGTCTGCATGACAAGAAGAAATCTTTGAAATTTTACCACTGGAATGACTGACACGGTTATCAAGCCAGTCATTTCAGTCATCAATTTTCAAAAATTGTATTCTCTTATAATGCAGATGGGCATTCAAAAAGCCAATTTTGACAACTAAGGGATTAAGAGATTTTTGAATGAATGGAGTTACCAACACCCTACGCCATTCATAGATTGGGCAACCAGAGATATATTACTAAGCTCACGCTAATTAATTTTAAAGGATCTTGACAAAGAATATAGAATACTGGTTGAGTAGATTGTACTGTAGTCAAAAGTGCTCAGTGACCACCTGTGTTTTGCGGCTAAAAGACTGCGGTTCTTTAACACAGATGATCATATGAATATTATTGATTTTCCTGAAAATCAACGTATTGACTAAAGCGGCCAAAACCAGCCTTTGTCATGGTCTTTACAAATACCCATTTGCAGACCAAGAGAAGATAATTACCGAGCCAATTATTTCAGTGGTCTTGTACGTATGCGTTAAAGGGTGACACATTGGACAAGAGAATGGAGGCACCCATTCATTACTATTTATAAGGTTATCATATTTATTATGCACTAGAGATGTGTTGCTGCAGGTAATCTCAGAAACAAATTAACTAAAATTTGTTGGCTTGTTAAGATCTCAATTGACTTAAGTCAAACTAATTTCAAATTATACATGCTTTTGCATATTTAGGCTGATAGCTACATGCTAAAATATTCATAGTGAAATGGGATAATAAATCACAGAGAATTACATTTCTAATTTCTAGCAACAGAAATGCCATTTTTATGATTTAGCTAATAATTTGGTTGAATTGAAAGATATTAATTTGACTGGGTGCTGTGGCTGCTATTTACAGCAGCAGCAGCAGCCTGTTCCAATCAATTTTGAAAGAAATGCAAAATGAGAGAAGTAGTGCTTTTGAAATAAATCAAATGCATTTGAAAACTCAAATGCAAATGCAGCCCTTTCATACAAATGCAAATGTAAATGCAAATACATAAGATTCAAATGCATGTGCAAATGCAAATGCGTCAGAAATTTCATAATTGCATTTAAATGCAAATGCAAGTGCAAATGCATTCAAATGCAAATGCATTTGCACTTGTACCCAAGCCTGGTTCAAACGCTTAAGAACAATGTTCCCTATTTTCGTACATCTTCTTCTTAGTCTGTAGACCCCGTCTCTAGATTGGTTATTTAATCTAACTTACTCAATCATTTGTTATCTTACACCTTTTGTAATTAATTGTTTTCATTTCCTTTTTCAGGAAATGCTTCTCATTGTTTCATAATAAAACTTCTGTGTAAGCAACGAGTTCTTCTTCATGAGAAGCATTCATCTCATCGTGCCGAAATGCATTTGAAGTGTCCGTTGCCAGACTGTGATTTTGCTACTGCCGAAACTGAGACTGAGAATGCAGCCGTTTCGCTCTTCAACGTCCATGCACTGGCTCATAGTGCAGCCTCTGGCTCATCAACTGGCGCATCAAAGCCTGCCTATGGGCCAAAACTCGACCATCCTAAAGTTGATGTGGGTGTCTCGGCTGAGGAGTAGAACGTCTTCGAGCGCCACTGGCATGTCTTTTCGGAAGCGTCTGGACTTGATGGCTCAACCTCCACCTCGCAGCTGTTCCAATGCGCTGGTGATGCACTCGGTGATGCTCTGCTTAAGTCCGACCCGGATATTGTCACCAGGGACATTAATACCGTTCTTTCCGCACTTAGGTCACTCGCCGTCATTCCTGTTGCCATAGACGTGCTTCGATCTGAGCTTGTTCAAATGCGCCATGATCGTGACGAATCCTTCAGGACTTTCGCCGCTCTGTCCCATGATAAAGCTGAGACTTGTGCGTGTGAATGTGGTCAGGACGTGGACTTTACTGACAACATGATTCGTGACGTCTTGATCGCCGGTGTTTCAGACCTTGGCATCCGCCGCGAGGTGCTCGGGATGGAGAACATTATCCAGAAACCAGTCAATGAGGTGATATCGCTTGTGGAAGGTAAGGAGAGGGCACGGAATGCCCTGCCATCGGTTTCTCATCCTTCAAACGAGCGAAGTCGAAGGCAGCTACTGACCAGTCTGTGGCTTCGGCACCTAGTTCTGACGATCGTCACATGAAAGCATCGTGTTTCCATTGTAAAAAACTTTACTTCCTGTTTTCACAAGGTGCTTTTTGCTGGAACACTCGTCCACATTCGATGTGCATTGACTGTTATCGGTCGCGCCGCCGCCGCGTCGCGACGTTGCCCATGGGGACAGTGCTAAACCTGGCGTACCAGGCCCCGTAGTGGCATCCATTGTGTCTCAAATAGCCTCCGTCTCGGGACGCCATGTGACGTGGCGTCATAACCATACCACAGTGACACGTCGTGGCGTCAGCCCTTGCAAAGCTGAACCATTCAAACTCGGGCACCATGTCTTCACATCCGGCGAATGGCGCAGATTGCGTTTGCTGGATCACCCTTGGGTCAAACTCTCCCTATCAGTGGAACCGTCGGACTATGCATCCTTCTCACTCCGCTGCCCCAGTGTTCGTCCTGTGCAATTCGAAGCCATTGCGGACTCTGGTGCCCAGTCGTGCTTGTGGGCCCTGGATCAATTCCTCGAAGCAGGCTTCTCCTATTCGGACCTCATCACTGTTTCAATGGATCTTTCTGCGGCCAATAAGTCACCCATCAAAATATCCGGCACCATACTAGCACACCTGCGGGGTAAACCAGACAATGGAAGAGACTTGTCTTGCGCCACGATGGTCTATGTGAGCCCGTCGGCCAGTGGGTTCTTCCTCTCGTGCGAGGCCATGATCGATCTAGATATCATTTCACGTGGTTTCCCTTCAGTCGGTGCAACCCTGCACTGGACAATTCACCGGGGTGCAAGTCGAGCTGTAACCCGTGGCGTTCGCGCGACCAATGCTGGCTGTTCTGCCCTATCCGACAATGCAGAATCTGCTTGCTCCAATGCCCCACGGTCAGTGGTTCCTCCTCGCCCTCATTCTCTCCAGTTTTCATGTGTGCCTGAGAACAATGACCGTATGAAGGGTTGGTTACTTCAGACATTTGCCTCATCAACCTTCAACACATGTCCCCATACACCTCTTCCGTGTATGACCGGACCACCTGTTGAGATCCACCTAGACGAGGATGCCATTCCAAAGGCCTCCCACACGCCAGCCCCTCTCCCAATACAATTGCAGGAGCGTGTGCACACCGACCTGCTCCGTGATGAAGCCCTCTGGGTCATTGAGAAGGTGCCTTATGGTGAGCCAGTAACCTGATGTCACCGCATGGTCGTGATCAGGAAATATGATGGATCCCCGCACCGCACTGTGGATCTTTCCCATCTTAACAAGCACTGCAAGAGGGAGACCTTCGCCACTGAGTCCCCATTTCACTTGGCATGCAGGATCCCCAGTGGGACATGGAAGACTGTTACTGATGCCTGGAATGGTTACCACAGCGTTCCCCTGCGCGAATCAGACCATCACCGTACCACGTTCATCATGCCTTTCAGCAGATGATGTTACACAAGGGCTCATCAAGGTTTTGTCTCGTCCGGCGATGGTTACAACCACCGCTTCGATGCAGTGCTAGCTGACTTTGAACGTGAGGAGTCATGTGTTGATGATACTGTGCACTTCGACAAGAACCTTGAGGACCATTGGTGGCGTACATCAACTTCTTCATCTGTGTTGGTCAGGCTGGCATTGTACTTAACCCCAATAAGTTTCAGTTTGCTCAGAACACTGTTGACTTTGCTGGTTTTCATGTCTCTGACTCATCCATCGAACCCCTACCCAAGTACTTAGACACCATACGGGACTTCCCATCACCCACCTGCACCACTGACATTCGCAGCTGGTTTGGCCTGGTCAACCAGATTGCCAACTTTGCCCAACTCCGTGACATCATGGCCCAATTTAAGCCATTTCTCAGCCACAAGTGCCAGTTTGCCTGGTCCCCAGAATTGGAGGTGGCCTTTCGCTCATACAAGACTGCGATCGTTGATGCTATTAGGCATGGTGTGGATTGGTCTCGTCAGGGTATCGGCTACTTCCATTCACAGAAGCATTATGCCTGTGACTCGAGTTTACCGGGATGTTGCATGGATGGGTGGCGCATTACCCTGGCTGGCTCTCGATTCCTGTCATCGGCAGAGCAGAATTATGCCCCCATCGAGGGTGAGGCGCTTGCCGTTGCCTGGGGACTTGAGCAATCTAAGTATTTCACCCAAGGATGTGACGACCTGCTCGTTGTTACTGACCACAAGCCACTGGTGAAAATTTTAGGCAACCATAATCTTGATGAAATCACAAATACGCGCCTCTTTCGCCTCAAACAGACGACCGTAACTTGGCGATTTCATTTCATGCACCTGCCTAGCAAATCTAAATCTAATCAAGCCGCAGACGCAGCTTCTCGCCACCCTTCGCCTTCGGTTAGTGACTACGCCGAGCTTGCCAGCTGGACCTTACACTCCACAGGCGATGTCATCGAACACGCACCCACCACTGTCATTCGTCGAGATGCCACAAAGTTTGCTTCATTGTCATGGGAGCACCTGGCATCTGAGACGGCTTTAGACCCAGTCATGCGCCTACTCATTGCCGCCATTGATGATGGTTTTCCACAAGAACATCGCCTTGTCGATATGGGAGTCGCTGCCTTCTGAAATCATCATGAGTCCCTCTAAATTGCCAATGGCGTGGTGATGTATAGAGACCGAGTGGTGGTTCCCCCCTCTTTGTGGCAGGATGTCCTCACAACGCTCCATGCGGCACATCAGGGCATCTCGGCCATGGAGTCGCATGCCCAATCCATTGTCTTTTGGCCCAGCATTACTGATGACATCCGCTACACACGAGAATCATGCATGGACTGCTGCAGGAATGCACCCTTTCAACCAGCTACACCTGCCACGCCCTCGTACGGCCCTGCAACTCCTTTTGAATCGATATTTGCTTATTTCTTCGACTTCTGTGGACGTCATTACCTGGTTGCCGATGATAGATTGTCGGGATGGGTGTAAGTGTTCGCTGCATCATCAGGCACAGCCCAAGCGGGCGCAGCTGGCCTCATTGCCCATCTTCGAGCTCTGTTTTCCATATTTGGTGTCCCCGATGAGTTGTCAAGTGATGGTGGCCCCGAGTTTGCTTCATCGGCCACAGCAGACTTCCTGTCCAAATGGGGCGTACATCATAGGGTATCTTCGGCATAATTCCCTCAGTAAAATGGCCATGCAGAGGTTGCTATCAAGACTGCCAAGCGCCTGCTTATGACTAGCGTTGAACCTACTGGATCTCTGGACAATGATGGCTTCCAAAGCGCCATGCTCCAACTGCGAAACATACCGGACACTGACTGCAATGTTTCTCCTGCACAGATCGTTTTGCGCCAGGCATGGTTATCCAAAGAGGACGCATTGCGGGCTCGCTTTGCTCGGACAACTGAATCACTTAATACCCACGCACGTCCATTCTCCCAGCTTTCACCGGGGGATAGGGTATTCATCCAGAATCAGACTGGCAGCCATCTCAACAAGTGGGACAAGTCCGGCGTTGTGCCTTAGTGTCAGGGTCATGATCAATATCTCCTGAAATCGATGGTTCTGGCAGACTTACCCTAAGAAATGGCGTTTCCTTAAGAAATACACCCATCATCAACCAACAATTGGTGTCCCGTCCGTCTTTCCTGAGCCTCCCCCATCGGCGTGTTTGCAGCCCCAACTGGCCCTGACACATCCAGATCCCTCGTCAGGATTCCGCACCACCTTCACATCAGAAAGCCCCCACTTTGTCAGCTCACCCAACCATTATACCATCGTCCTCAAGATCGCCGCTTATGCCAGATACGGTTGACACTCCACTGACAGTGGAAATCCCACCAGACGTTGACGGGCCTATGCCTCTGCCACCCACGGAACCACTGACTCTGCCCAACCTAAACGTGTCTGTGTCTTTGTCGCCTGCAGCTCCATCCCCGCAACCTCAGCGCACCACTCACCCTCGGCGTATCTACGAACCTGAGTCTGGTAAGTGAATTTTGCCATGACGTCCTAGGCCTCTTCTATCCACTTGAACTGAAGGGGGATGCACAGTTTTCAGTCTTTCCATGTTTCATAGCTAGCCTAGGTTTCGTTAAACCAAATAACGTGTTGGTCTTTTATTATCAATAACATTTTAAACTCTCATTGAACATAAATTTGTAAGTTTGTAATTCGTTAATATGTTCTTTTAATATGGCGTTGAACACTTCGTCCCATACATAAGTGTTCAGATGCTTAAGAACAATGTTCCCTATTTTCGTGCATCTTTTTGGTCTGTAGACCCCATTTCTAGATGTGTCATATAATGTCACTTACTCACTCATTTGTTATCTTATACCTTTTGTAATTAATTGTTTTCATTTCCTTCTTCAGGAAATGCTTCTCACTGTTTCACAATAAAACTTCTGTGTAAGCAACGAGTTCTTCTTCTGTACTGCAATCAGTTTATGCAATCCTACGAATGGTTTATTGAACACAAACATGTTCTTATATTAAGCTTGCAATATAAGTATATCTATATTTGATAAACAACAAAGTAATCACAAAGTAGGCCTACATAATAGTTATTGTTAGAGGGGTATGTAGGTCAAACTGTCATTATCATCATCATCGTCATCATCATCATCATCATCATCATCATCATCATAATCATCATCATCATCATCATGTATGTTTGACTTAATCGCTATCTCAATCAGTGTGGCAGTGCGGAGATCCTGAACACTGGCATAACGGTTGCAGATCCAACTATCACAGTCACCTGAGTCCTCCGAGTTATCTGATGTACCGCTTTTATTTCTGCAAATGTTGTCAAATACTTCATGAGCTTACATGTCTCTTCTTCATAGATCCTTGGAATCAGCATCCAGCATAACAAGCCATCGCATGAATAATTATTAGTACATCCTTAGATGCAACCACATGACATTGCCTTTTTCATGTCTTCAGGCAAAGCTGTTTTTAGAAGGATCCCTGGTATAGAGTTGACATCTTTGATAGCCCTCTTCAGCAGCTGGGATATTAGGCCTTGCAACATGCCCGCTCTTGTCGATTATTGTGTCCGAAGCTTCTCGCCTCACATGTAATGGGAAATCATGATATTTTGGTGGTAGAAATTTTAAGAAGGTTGATTTGTTGTTTAGGAACTTGTAACATGTTAGTTTTGCAAGGTCACATACCGCGAAGTCATCATGTTTGTTTGAATACACAGCTACACAGGGCTCTATTTTTTAATAATCCTTGACGATTTTCTGCAAAAGTCCTGCAAAACAATTATGTTGATCCATTTGCGGCAGTTCAAGCAGACCTTTGGCAGCGATATGTGGGGAGCTGCTGATATCACTTCCACTAAGGGTGTGAGTGAATGACTGGGCGTGACATTGTGAAAGGTTAATTTTCTGGTGCGGTTTTCACCCACAATTCTGAAAGATCCATTAACAACATGGTAAAATAGTACACACCCAAGGTGTTAAAGTCTGTAACACCAGCATGGATTGCGACACGTTCTGCATCTTTATTCTGAAAATTGTACAATGTATGCAATATAACGCTGGTGACCACCTTGTGTAGATATCAATTCTAGCACAGTGTGGCAGATCCTTCTTTGATGAGGACGCTTTTTGTTTTGTTTCTTATTTGAACTCTCCCACACGGCCTCTGCTCATCAATCCTTCTCTCAAACGTGAAATTTAATAGGGATGCCTTGTTTGCTGATGATGAAAACGACTATATGCTGGTCTGGTACTTGATTCTGTTCGCTGACGTCATAGGCTTTTGCTGGTGGTAATCTGACATATCTGTGGTGATGTTCCACAATTTTAAGACTTTGACCATTATATCGATCAGAGCACAGGTACACACTTGTTGGCATATTATTCTGACGATTTTTCATTTAATCACTTGCAATTGTTTCAAATGTGTAACGCTACCTACACCTAACTCATATATTTATGGCTTTCACAAGACTTGCCTTTCTACCTGCTACGCACATGTCACAATCATTATCAACTAATGATGAGGGAAATTTTCTGCATTCGTGATTGGCGATGAAATTAGTAATGTCAAGTTCAGCACCACTGGCTATTGTATGTGCTATTCTTATAAGAGCTGTTATTTCATCGATCTTACCAGATGTAGTAGATTGCATTTTAGTTTTATTTGCTTTAATGTTCTGGGCATGAAGTGTATGTAGCTTTACTTCCTTTTTCATACAATTAGAAAGTGAATCAGCCAGAGTGTTTAGACAAAGTTCCTTTACCGATATGAGGTGTTCCTTAGCTTCCGCACATTGGCCAGTTGATATATTAACCGTGTTTTGAGTAATTGAAAGGAATGGCATGGTCTCTAATGCTGCTATAACATTATGTACCATTTCAATGCCTCTTAACATACAAGTTTTCCAAGATTTATGATGTCGATTAGGGTGAAACATTAATATAACTTGTGCAGATATCGATGCCTTGATGCTTTGTGGATGCGCATTTGGTGAGAGCGGTACCGTACAAGATTATCCCATCTATCCCACTTTCCTCTTTCTGGTCGGCATTGCATTTCTGCTCTAACAGCATGTCATTGGTGGCTCCATTGTGACTACCAACTCCTCTCCTTCCAAGTCCCTTTCAATGAATGCAGTATACACGTCGTGAGTGGTGTTAGTAAGTTTTCTCATCAGATAAGTATTGGGGCAGAGACTGTTTACGATATGTGTAATGCCGAGCTGCTGTTAGACTACGAGGCATGCCTTATTCTCGTTCCTTCACGTAGAGAAACATGTGAGGAATATAAGACATTGCCAAAAGGTTCATCCAAATGATTCCTGGAAATCTAGCAACTGGCCTTGACGGCCCAAGAGCTGTGGATGGGATTTATCGATAAGCTTCAATTGTACTCTGATAGCAAATGTATTGTCAAGTAAGGTACCCAGGAGAGGTATTGTGTTTTCTCGCCACTGCTTGATCTTCTTGTTTACCGGACATGATTCGAATGTATGCATGTAAAGATGCTCCACAAGTTCACTGAGTATTCTTGTGACATACATGGATTGGTAGTAATCCCACTTCTCACCAAACATCTTCCATGTTGTCCCTTTTGACACAGATCTGCCGTAACGAGAATATCTTCTCCACCCGATTCTATTATTATCTTGCAGCTAGACTTGCGGTAGCTGGGAGCCATATACACGCCACCTAATGGCCAGGAAACATTTGTGAATTGATGACTGACTTCAGATCACATGGTGCTGATTACCTATAATTATCCTCCATTATCACCAAGGCCATGTGATGTCGCAACTAATCTAGGCATTTCCTCCTTGAGTACGGAAGGACTGTATGGGATGTGGGTATTACACTCAAATAGTCGATCTTACTCTTTCTTCAATATGGTGACAACCTTGCACAACAGGCAGAAAACACGGGTAAAATATTTTCGATAGCAAATGATACATCTAACATCTGTGATGATGATGATGATGATTGCGATTACGATGACAATGACGATGATGATGATGGTCAGACAGACGTCTTAGTCACCAATGAGCAATAAATATACTGCAGTCATATCGGATTGTGTTTCTAAATTCTAAACTGCGATAATGCTGCTTATGGATCATTGATCATGAATGTCTGAAAATGTCTTCTTTCTTGAAGTACATGCAGGAACGCTAACATCAAGTGTTGTTGTTATTCCCGCCATCTAATGCTTTCATCAAGATTATCAATTGCAAATTCATGTAATACTTTACTGTTTTGGGGCTTATTCTCTGGGACGTAAATACCGTTCTCCTCTACAAGTCTTGCATGATGTAGCCACTTTTCTATGTAAGTTGACGTTGCATAATATTAAGGTTAGTTTCTTGTCCTAGACTGTTATTTAGAGTACTAAGTGATTTGCTCCTTATTCGGTTGTAGATGTGATACGGTGTTGCAATACGTAAAGGTGTTTTTTATTAATCACTTACCGCAGCTTGTTGCTGTGACACCATAAGACACTTTCTCTTTTTTGTTGGCTGATCTAGCTTTATCCTTGTTGATTTCCTGGAAGAAACTTATCTTTTCAGAGGGTATCATAGCTGCAGAATTAAAAAGCGGATATGCACTTTAATAGCGATTTTGAGGGGACATTTAACACATTTTCATGATATTGGAACCATTTTCGTTTTGGGGATAGGTTAGCAAAATGCGTATAACCTTCTTGAAATTTGATAGATTTTAATCTTGTTAACTGTTCTACCAACTAGATAGATTTCGCAATTGGCCTAAGTAATATCATTACAGATATAATCCACCAAAATATATTTTTTCAAACATATTGCGTAAATTTAAGAAATTCTTCTGAATTTATCAGCTAATTTAGGCTATAATTTCACTTCACTACTAAATGCTGTAGATTATGAAAACACATTATTTGCAAATGGGATTATACTATTATAACGTTGGGGATATTTATCTAGCTGCAGTACTAAGATAATAGTGGTGCGCGTAAAATTGGCCTTTTTGCCAGTATAGTCACGTGATATATAGTCCATTTCCAGCTTTTCAGTACGGTGTTGGCATGGTTGTGTACTTGTATCCTTGTGTACATGTATGTACATATGCATCCTAAATACACATAGGTATTAGCTTTGAACTCCAACATCTTACAGCACGCCATGCCCGTTTACCTAAAAATGGGGTCTTGGGCCCTTGGGTCGTTGTAGGAACATTAACCCGGAGTCAGGGTCGGATGAAACAGATTGATCCACCTATTCTATTCCCCGGTCATCTCACAATGGATCAATAAGAGCTTAGGTCGGTTTTCCAATAGTAAATCTGTGTTTCCTCAAGTCAATGTTCAATGACAATTTCATGACAAGAAGCGGAATGGACCTTTCCACTTTATCCAGCCATCATATGACGCCATAATCAAGTACGTGACATGGAATGGCATCACAATGAATGACGGCACTATGATGTCGTAAATTACGTAGATAAGTACGTCACGAACGCATATTTGAAGATGGAGTATGCTTTGCTCTACGAATTGTATGTCATTACTATTTAATAAATAGTCTCCTGAATATTTTGAAACTTATTTGGCTGGGCGCTGTTGCTGCCATATGCAGCAACAGCACCCAGTCAAATTAGTTACAACATATTCAATAGCTTAACTGTATAATTCTCATGAAATTGATAGTTAGGGCCTTCGGAGATCGATCAATCCCAACACGGCGAAGTGTCGGTGGAGTTTAGCTAGATGTGGGCGGGGCATAGCTAAAACTGGAACGGTCCATTGGCTATCAGCTATGTATGTAGCTCATAACGAGGCCGTCTTGTGGAGGAGTGCGCATTGTCACCGGCAGTTTCTGTCTTCATTAGTTAAGATGGAAATGTAACATGTATCAGGATGTCATGGAATAGTAGGCTACTCGTCATAGCTGAAGCAACCAGTGTATTATAACATTGGAATTGATAGATATCCTGAGTTATCAACTAATGATCGCGAATGCCAGACACTCTAATCACATAGACTGCCTACTGCCACGATGCCAGTCAAACAGCCCCGTCGTCGATAAAAGAATCAGGAAGCGATCCTTGATGCTATCTCAAATAAAGTTGGCTTCATTGCTATGCGCACTGACGGCTTCAAATCGATCAGCCATGCCGTAATGCAAACCTAGGCAGAATTATACCGACACTCAATTGCCTCAATGCACTAGATTGTGCTAGGAAACATAAAGTTGTTGATGCAATCGAAAACAGTGCTGACATCTTAATATTGTTTCTGCATCGATGGACTGACTAGATGGCTCATGACACCCTCAAAAGCGACATGTCAGAGTTCAGTATTTTTTCTCCAAAGTAATATGTTTTTGCTACTAAATTTATTACGTAGTCGAATAAAGTGTCAGATTAATATAGCCATGCAATACAACTGCATTTCTAATAAGAATATGCAAATTTGCATCTATCCAATTTCTCTTCAAATGACCAAAAGATAATTTAGTCATTTTTCAAGATTATATATGCTGCTGATCGTCTGCGTCAAGCCCGTCAGTGAATACTCGGCCATGCGCAATTGCAATTGCGATTTACTGAACTCGCGTCATCGGCGGTCACGGCAACAAGCGCCATAGTGATGGTATGAGCGTGAGCCATCTAGCCAGTATATACGATATCTATGAGATCGACGATATGCAAAAGATATACGTTCGCGCGGTCGTCGTAAAAAGACGTTGAAAACTTGTGAGCCATTTCAAAATTCAAATCTTAAAAGATGTGTCATCAAAGTTTGCTAAATTATTCGAAAAGTACATGGAGAGCATGGATGTGACAAAGCATCTTGAACATTCAAGTAAAGTATGACTTCCCTGATGAAGGATAGCGCTAAACTGTTCAATGGACCATTCCGGTTTAGCTATGTACCGCACATCAATAGTTAAGCTCCACCCACACCTACGTCGTATGTGGATCGATCGATCCATGAACTCCCTGACTATCAATTTCCAGAAAACATACAGGTAAACTGTTAAATATTCAAATGTGTGTCTAATGTAGATATTTTAAAGTGCTAACGTTTCACAAGCCACACACATAGGATTTTTTCTGATTTGAAAAACTAAGAACTATTTTTGCGTTTCTGTTTTCTCGCCAATTCTCCTTTGCAGCCGGGCATTTGTTCTTAGACAGGTACTGATTTATGCCCACCAGCAGTGAAGATGTCATTCAAAGGATTGGCGACGTAGTGGCAGGGACATAGTCGCAGAATGATTCGGCGGCGTGCTCTCAGTGCAGTGGCCGGTTTACATCTAATACTCCAACCCAAGTGGTTTATGCGTGTGCAATCTATTAATGTTTACACGAATGTATCACTCAATTTTAACTATTCAAATTACTTTCACAAATTCCAAAAAATGTTTATTACGCTTTAAATTCAACAAAGCCATGCAATGTACATGTATACACTTAAATACGTAACAGACTTTGATTATGGTGTCAGCTAACAAGTGACATCAGATACTTGCGTGACAGATCTTATCTCTCCATTTCAAAAATGATCATAGCGTAGCCGCGTACATTTATTGCGTAGTGTTTGCAGTGAGAACGTGTCTTGGTTAAACCATTTACGCCTCCATACTAGATTGCGAAACTAAATCCTAGATGTTTCAAACTATTTACCACATGTCTTGCAATTTTTCAACACATTTAAATTCAATATACAGACTTGACTTAACCGGCTCATCTCCTAAAACAATAACGTGTTTGTCATTTTAAAGAAATGTGTTAAGTACATTTTAAAGAAATGTGTTAAGTACAACCGCTTATAATAATTGACCTTTCCAGTTTTAGCTATGTCCCGCCCATCTCGAACTAAGCTCCAACCATACCTCACTCGTGTTGAGAGCGATCTATCCATGACTATCAATTTCCATAAAACTATACAGGTAAGCTGTTAAATATTTTGAAACTAATTTGACTGGGTGCTTTTTCAGCCTATGACAACAACAGCGCCCAGTCAAATTCGTTTCAAAATATTCAATAGAAAGTTTATTAAATGGTAAAGACATACAATTCGTACAACGTGTTGGACAATTAAGCGTTAAAGACGGACTATATCGAGTGACGTAGTCGATTATATCACATGACGTCATATGATGGATGGATAAACTTGGAAAGATCCTTTAAACAAACAGTATATTCAATCGATTTTGTAGGTCGCCTCCACTTAGGTGTCGAAGTATTGATTTACGACGTACCACCCGTGAAGTACCGAGCAGATAGAACAGGTAGTAACAATGGCTTACATCTTTAATTGTCAAGGCACAAGACGGCTAAAACCGGCCTCAGCACCGGTCTTGAAGAATATCCTTTCAGAATCCAAAATAAGATTAGTCTTGAAGATTTATATATAAAATTCCTGGCTGGGCGTGTCCAGTAACACAAAGTAGTCTTCCATTGACGTGCAAATGGGCATCCACTAAGAACAAATGGCAATGTTCTTGACCAACCTGGTTAATTAAATGGCCAGTAAATCAGCGCGCGGATGACTAGCTGGCACATGACAAAGATGCACGCTGATTTAGCACCCATTTAAAGCGATGCTAATCTCATCTCAAATGTTGTACTGCACCGATAGAATATGGTTTATAGATTCCATATCATTCATATCCTGTCACATTCCCTGATCTGTATCGCAATTATCTGTTTTGTAATATCGAATAAATGTTAAACAGTGATCGACACCATTTTGTCTCCTCAAGCTATAGTTTGTGATGTCGTGTAAGCTCCAATGCATCACATTCTTTATTATGTAATGCTCATCCCATTGAATATTTTGAAACTAATTTGACTGGAAGTTGTTGCTGCCTGTGGTAGCTACAACCTTCAATCAAATTAGTTTCAAAATATCCAACAGCTTAACTGTAGGATTGCTTTTATACCACATTGCCAAACTATAGCTGGCGCCTCTATGACTAAGCGTATATACCGAGGCAGAGACACTATGGTTTTTCTGATTGGTTGAAAAGTAAATCATGACACCGATAATAGGGTGTAGAAATGTACCAACATTTAACTACTAAATCCTGAATATCTTTCCTTAGCAGCGTGATAAAAAGCTTAAAATTACCTGGATAGTTTATGACCGGCGTGTTAGATCACCTGAATAGCTATCAAGAGATGGGATTAGTTATCCTTTAATGAATTTAATCTTATTTTGGATTCCAAATAGATATACTTCAAACCAGTGCAGATGCCATTTTCTTAGTCTTGACCAACAATTATTAAAGAGGTAAGCCATTGATACTACATGTTCTATCTTCTCGGTACTTCATGGGTGACACGTCGTAAATCGGCATGTCTTATTTGTCTATGCTATTAATGTTTTGCCATGTGTAATGATTGTATCATGCCAGCAACGCCATTCCATCACATCACTTATCATGCCATTCAGTCAGTGTCTTTATTGAGGTGGTTTTAGCCAGTGATACGTTTGTACTCTGCTGTAAAGGTGAAAGGTGCACGGGTGCGCAAGTAGCACGCTCTTAGTGTACAGTACAGCGCATAAGTAAGTTAAAATGTTTCTAAAACTAAAACAGACACATGTTAGTTTGTAAGAAATGCTCTGTTTAATTATATATCAAAGTTTTCCAATCCAATTTTGTTCACAATTCTAAACAGTAGTGCTTAAGTTTTATTTTGTTTTAGAAACGTCCAAGTTAGTTCTGTACTGTATACACGCACCGTTAGCGGTGTTGCTATCGTAGATATGTGTTTGCGGTAGATGAGTGCCGTTAACAAGAGATGGTAGGACGTGCCAATAGGCGAGAAGCGTCTATTAAAACCACAATGGGGGATGCTGTGGATAACCACAGGAATGCTCTAAAACTCGGGTACAACTCAGATTTTATCTACGGAATTGCTACCATGAAATCGACTGCTGAAAATTACGACAGACGCCCTGCCGCAACCGCCACCGCTGTGAAATGATTTCAGATTATCTATAAATAAACGTCACCGGAAAGGGTTTTCATGCGCTTCTGAAGTACTCGGAACATATATGAAATGCAGGTCAACCAAAACACGCAAGTGGTAATTCCTTGTGCCGTTTCGTCAACTAGAGATCCCGCTGATTGATGCATAGATCAATACAATGGGTTACTGTTGCCAATTCATTTTTCACAGAATTGATACTGGCAGAGCTGGTCATCCACCAGTTACACTCCACCACAACCTACCCACCCGCACGCCCAAGTCCACCACACCAACCCCACCCACCCTCCCTTTTGCGTCAGGAAATTTCAGTATAAGTTGATGGTGTTTTCCATTCCAGCCAGACATATCGGATAAAATAACCTCTTAACCCTTTAACTCTCGGATTTGTTCAAGAAATTTTTTTCTCATAGACAATGTCCATTTACAGACCAAGAGAACACTAATTTTGATATCGAGTCAGTCATTCCAGTGGTAATTTTTCAAAAATAGTCTTCTCTTGCTCTGCAAAATGGGCATTTCTCAAGACCACTTCGGAAGCCGCTTTTTGGCTGATATGAAGGTTGAATGGTTACGGTCGTAACGAATTTTCTATTGAATAGTTTGCAACTGATTTGCAGCCGCTTCTAATCAAACGGGTTTCAAAATGGTCAATATCGTATCCGTATCTGCAGGATTACTGTGAAATAGAGGTACTAACTGGTACTTCGAGGGACAAAAGACCAATAAAACCTGAAAAAGCAAAGTAAATAGATTCTCTTATATCAATAATAGAACATGAAATAGCTTACACCAGTTTCCTGTTTACCATCCATCATGTATCAAGCAATGCAATGGTAGCAGAGGAAAGGCGGTTACCTGATGGAAACATTCAGTACACAATTTAGAAGTACAATTGGTGCATTGCTATACGAGTTTTTCGATTGAAAATCCCATTTAATATGGAACAAATCATACGTTCACCTGTGTAATGTAATTAACATGATCGCAATGCAATTAGTTCTGCGTGAATGCTGGTGCACATATATAGAATGGGTTGTTTGTGGGGTTGATATCCAAAACTATTAAAGTCTTAAGGGATAATTTGACAGCCTATTCATTTGTCAATGGTAGCTTCGCTTTGGTTGGAGTTGCTAGTTTGGTGCATTATCCAATGCTTTTGAAAAACATACTGCATTGATAGGTTTCTTTGAGTCAAGTTTGGCTGTTATATCGTTGCGTATTTTAGTAGTTGAGTTTTACATGATCTATTATGCCTGAATCCATGCTGGCACTAGTTTCCAGAAAATTTAAAATGATGTCTCTTATGAAAGACTCTATAGGTCCTTACACAAGGTAGATGTAAGACTGCTTGGTCTGTAGTTGCGTGGGTCGTTTTGGAGTCTTTTGTGTATGCAGCATACATTAGCCATTTCCCAAATGGCAGGTAACACGCATTGTTCTAGAGTCTTGTTAAAGAGTATGCATGGTGGCGCCATAATTTCTTTACTATTCCCACAGGTATTTCAACCGGGCCATTGCTTTTATCGGGGTTGAGTTCTTTCAATTTATTTTAGATGGCGATAGGTGGTATTATTATGTTCTCTAATACGATATCATTGCTTCTGGGGCTAATTATTGGTATAGAATGAAGATTTTCTGAAGTGAACATATTTGAGAAAGTTTTGTTAAGTAAGTTTTGCTTTTTCTTTATCGTCTGTAGTCATAGTGCCGTTAGCTGGGTTACGTAGCTTACTAATTAATTCACGTAGGCCGGGTTTGCTCTTGACATAACCCCCAAAACGTTGGGATTTCTCTTGCTTTCACCTGCGACTTTACATTTGGGTGTCTAAGTTGTAATACACGTAATCTGTGGTTTTCTTTGTTTCGCTGCATCTTTTGTATGCCAGATTATTGCTATTAAGTGATTGTGTTGTGGTACAGTCAAGCAAGAGGTGCTTTGTGTTACCGTATTTTGACGTAGGAATATACTGTTCTTTCATTGTGATAACTGTTTTTCTAGGAAGTTCCAAGCTTCGTATGCATTAAGTCCGTGCAGATGATTCCAGTCAGTCGTTCCTAATTTTTTGTCATTTCATGCTCTATTTTAATTGCCAATCGGCACAAATAAAGTATGTTTTCATGTGCCACACATATTTCTCAATCATTTGGTTTTCATGGCACATGGCTAATAACACGTTTATTACGTTACATTCGTGTACTTTTTCCCACAGATAGGTTGTGCAAGGAAGAAGATCTGGAGTGTGTTTAGAAATAAGACCTTTGGATGAAGAAGAGGCCTGTGAGTTTGAACATGCAGTTGTATATTGTCTTGTTAGGAAAGTAAGATTAAATAATACGTTTAAAGCAAGAACATATGCAATGTTGTATAATAGTGTGTCGGACATTTTATCATAAATCTAAGTGCTAAATTGTATATTGTGTATGTGTTCGTCTTAAACTCCGATATGTCTTAAGGTCAATGATCCATTAGTGAAATCTTAATCCACGGTAACAAGGTAAAGAGATATGTCATAATGTGGTGTTCTGAGGATATATAATGCCATTCAATTGGTGTAAATAGATCACATGCTAAAATAACTGCTACTACGTTGGGCAGATTGTGTTAATAGGTAATCCATTTAGTTTGCATGTCTAAATGTGTCTACTTTAATGTTAACATTTGCTAAGATATAATGGACTTGAGAAATATATATTTTTGGTATTTTGAAAATCTAAATGTGCATATTTTGTTCGAAGCACCGTTTATTTCACTGGATCCTTAGAGGAGTACCTATCATTTTCATGTTCTTTCCTCTCTTTTCTTCATATGCAGTGTCCTTCTCATTCTCTTCGTCCACTCTTTCTTACCGTCTTTCTCTCTTTATCGTCATTGAAGTGGATCGCTTCTTCAACAGCCTTTCCTTTATCTTCGCAATCTATATATGACATGGAAATGTGACAACATAATCAACTATCAGCAGTTCCATATGACATACACTTGGTACCACAACCTGAGATTATGTATGGGTGGCACTGCTCAAATTCGCAATGACGAAAGTTTAGTCTATTTCCCTCCAAAGATTGACGCTTTCTGGACAGTTTCATTAGTTAGAATGGACGATCCGCTGCATATTATACATGGGGACTTTGGGAACATCATATTTTGTTAGGATAGCATGCAGCTTAGCCCCAGGAGAGGGTCATTCTCACCTATCTGCCCTTTTTCACGTTAAACTAAACAGTGCTTTGCACTAACAACCAACTCAGATACAGATGTCTGCCTCTGTTTGTGATGGTACTTTCTTCCTGAAAGTTGCTCTCTAACAACTGTTCTCTTATTAGGTAGCTATCGATCTGACAGGGACACTTGTAATACTCCATGACCCTACGCATCAGTCAGCGTCCACTGTCACGGCCAGGCCGCATTCCCCGAATTGCGCATCGTGGCCTTTCATGGAATTATATAATTTAGCAAGAAACACCTATGCAAGCAACTCAAATCTTCTTCATATTTTGGTAAACAACTTGTCTCGGTTTAATATTATATGAAGATAGCATACTGATTAATCTCTCTCTCTCTCTCTCTCTCTCTCTCTCTCTCTCTCTCTCTCTCTCTCTCTCTCTCTCTCTCTCTCTCTCTCTCTCTCTCTGCTCCCATCCCTCTCTCTCTCTCTCTCTCTCTCTCTCTCTCTCTCTCGCTCGCTCGCTCGCTCGCTCTCTCTCTCTCTCTCTCTCTCTCTCTCTCTCTCTTGCTCCCATCTCTCTCTCGCTCGCTCGCTCGCTCTCTCTCTCTCTCTCTCTCTCTCGCTCGCTCGCTCGCTCGCTCTCTCTCTCTCTCTCTCTCTCTCCCTCCCTCCCTCCCTCTCTCTCTCTCTCTCTCTCTCTCTCTCTCTCTCTCTCTCTACGCCTCATGAACTGACACCATGTTTTATATTACTTCTAATCGGGAAACCATGTAATAGATAAATATAAACATTTAATTACAGATAATTATTGTCATTTTACTCAGGAATGACATTAAACCCTTTTAGCTTACATGGCACTAAACTTAGATCTTGACGCATAGCTTCTTATTACACGCCATCATTACCTCTGTATAATCTTCAGCTTACACTTATTACGTTACAAAGACCGACGCTGGTACCCAGGCAGTAACATACCGTCATCACGCCAATTCACGCAGTTAATAAAAATCATCGCACATGTGCAGTGTTTTGGTCGCGTCCTAGTCTGAACACTACTACTAATGTATACATTGTATATTAAGCAATCGATCAGATTATCACACTTATACTTCGAGTTCATTTCATCACATTCACGTCTTCAGCTGAAGTTTTGAGCACTATTGTATCGTTCTAACGCACCTAGGTCAAAATAACCTTATTTAAAACCTTTTGTTCTTTTGTTGCTCATTTCATCTAGGTCGTGTTCCAATTCATCAAACAGTGTTAGGTGAACCCGTCCCCCTACAAAATCGTGGTCAATGTGTTTCATTTCTGTATACATTTTCTCTAGCATGCTATACATTAGGTAGCTACAGCGTCCGGTCAAATTAGTTTCCCAAAATATTTTAACAGCTTACCCATTACCTTGAAGAGACTCGCAACTAGTATAAGTCTGCATGTCTGCCTCCCTACATGTCTGCCTGCCGGCCTGCCTGCCTGCCTTCCTGTCTGCCTGCCTGCCCGCCCGCCCGCCTGCGCGTCTCGGTGAGTGCGCGCATGCGTGCATCTAAGTGCAATTATTGTACATATGTCTATTTGTACATACCTGGCGTGTATATAATTATTTATTATTGTACATAGTGTATATAGGTTTTTGAGGGCCTCGTGAACATCAGGCCACTGACGATGTACCCTCTTGAAATAAAGATTATTATTATTATTATTATTAATATTATTATTATTATTATTATTATTATTATTATTAGTAGTATTATTATTATACATGGTGACAAAGCTGAGAATATTCGCACATAGATATAGCGCTACTATGCGCCTGTATATGATTACAGAAATATCTTACATTACACAAGACCCTACTAACCGACATCGATGAGTAATACAATGCATGAGAACATTGTGTCAATAAATATATTTCTGAACAATAATAGTCAATGATATTGTATAACCTATCAGATGGTGCAATGTTTCGATGTATATGGCCCCAATAATGACACTTGGACACCGAGAACGCGGTAGAAATACTAGAGTTTTAGGACTATTATATTTCTATCCTGTTTGGCGAATGACATGAAGAAGACGTGTATCAATATTGACTTACCTTTCGCTGGATAAAGTGGGCGATCTACAACAATGATAAGTGTCAACCCTTACACCGATAAATCCCTGAAAATGTAAATTATTTCCGATGAATAGCATATTCTGTTGAATATTTTGAAATTAATATGACTGTAAGCGCTTCCAGTCTTATTAATTTCAAAATAATCAACAGCTTTCCTGTTTGTTTGCCTGAGATTGAGATACAGGGTATTTATCGGTAATCAAACATTTAAAACTCATAAGCCAGTTAAATGGTATAGTATGGCGCGTGTTCGGTTATGATGCTACTTAGATAAATCAGCTATTAGCGCTTATTTCTTGCTAAGCTCCGTCCACGGATCTGAATCTATTTTAACACATTAAACCCTGAATTAAAAGAATATTAATCGCGAGGTAACTATACAAGTAACCTGTTGAATATTTTGAAACTAATTTAACTAAGAGTTTTTATTCCTGATAGGCTAGTGCAACAACAGGTCCTAGTCAAATTAGATTCAAATTATTCAAATTTATTAAATTGTTCATACAATTCAGCCTCTTACTCTTGAAGCTGTGCCACCTTCATGATGGCCCTACGTTAATAGAATGTGACGTCAAATAACAAGTGACGTATTTTGATTATGACGTCAGATACACGAGTGATATGACAAATCTCCGCATTCTCCCAAAAGTACCTAACGCTGATTCATCACATGACTTCCTAGGCTGGAACCCGGCTCCTCAATCCCTCGCTGGCGATTCTCTGGCTCAGGATATTGTGATTATGAGCAATTGGAGTCGGGTACCAGCTTTAATGACTTTCTAACATATGAATGTGCCTATATGACGTGTGTTTGTGACGTCAGCCTGGCAGAGGGAGTGGCGTTAATTGAATCGTGAAACTTCAAAGCATTCCATCACAAAAACAAAAACAGGAACATGTTAGTTATTACAGTTTTGAACACGATGTATGAAATTGTCATGTCACGTGCATGCGCGCGCGCATTCGTGCGTGCGTATGTACGCGTGTGCGGTGGTGCGTGCACTAGGATTCCCCAACTATGGATGTGATCCGGGGAAAAAAATCAAAAAACTTTTTACAGCGTGACAAAAACGGAAGCGCTTGGGTCCGTAAACCCGAGTGCTCTTGTTCAACATTTTATCCCTGAAGATCAGCTGCTGTTTATTCTTATGCTTGCGCTTTGTATTCTACCGCATTACACCATCACAAACCATGGACATCTTTGGTGTTTAACTACGCCCATCGCATTTATCTTTCTTAATAATCCCAGATTATAGAATATTAAAGTGCTTAAATAATATAATAAATACACGCGTTTCAAAGTTTCATGTTTGCGTCGGTTAGTGTGGGTTTCGATTGCATAGTGTTGTTAACACCTACGTCAATGAACGTATGTACGATGTTCTGGAGTGTCTGCATGATACGGCCGCGCGTAAAGCCTGTCTCTACGCCCAGTGACGACTGCTGTTGCTATCATAGGGGATCCATTGCTAGCTATACACCGCAAATTTTAGCTATGCCCCGCCCATCTCTAGCTATTGCCCGTCCATCTCTAGCTATGCCCCGCCAATTTTTAGCTATACCCGCCCATTTCTAGCTAAGATAAGTCCACGTTTTGTGTATGTTGGGATCGATTTATATATAATTTGAACCCTGAAATCTCAGAATCCAATTTCAAGGTAATAACACAGGTAAACTGTTGAATATTTTTAGCTTAATTGACTGGGTGCTGTTGATTCCTGTGGCACCAACATCGTCCAGTCGAATTAGGTTCAAAATATTCAACAGCCTATTTATTAACTAGTAAATCACTTACACGACACAATTCGCTTTTCGACTTTACAAGATCCATGTCGAAGTATTCTCCTTCAATTGTGATGCTGACGTCAGCCTACATATTGCGTAATTGAGTATGACGTTATATATTTGAGTGACAGATAGGATTCCGCCAGTAATAGGTGGCCATTCAATGTAAGGCATTTGCAATAGTAAGTGACTTTGTGACCTTATATTACCAACCTGTCCTTAGCTACCAGCCTGACCTTAGCTACCCGCCTGTCCTTAGCAACCCGCCTGTCCTTAGCTACCCGCCTGACCTTAGCTACCCGCCTGTCTTAGCTACCTGCCTGACATTAGCTACCTGCCTCACCTTAGCTACCCGCCTGTCCTTAGCTACCTGCCTGACATTAGCTACCCGCCTGACCTTAGCTACCCGCATGTCCTTAACCACCCGATTTAGTCATCCGTCTTAACCTACAAACCCTCAAATTTGTTCAGAAAACTTAAATTTCCTCATAGAAAATGTCCATTTGCAAATGGACGTCTCAGGACAGATGCTGTTTTTTGACCGGATTGAGTGTTAAAGGTTACAGAATGGCCATAGTCTCGTTGCCCTAATTGTTGCTAGGCATATTTACACTAAAGATACAACCATTGTTACTTTGTATTCACAAAAAGACGTTTAACCTTGGAGTATTCCTCTATAGGCTAGCTATTCCAATATGCCCTTATTAACTAGGATAAGGTAGGCAGTCAATAGGTACTAACTTGACGGTATACATGGCCTATATGTGTACTATTTTACTGAATATTGGGTTATATTAGCGAGAAGACAAGCGCGAATGTCCTATGTGTTTTTTAAATTTAGTTTTATATATATATTTGCGAGGAAAATAAGCGAGACTGGTCTAAGCCTTGTCATTTTGATCGACGATAGAGGGGAGAGAAAGGGAGAGAGGGCGGATGGAGGGAGTGAGTGAGGGAGTGAGATGGGGGAGAGTGTGAGTGTGTTAGAGAGAGAGAGAGAGAGAGAGAGAGAGAGAGAGAGAGAGAGTGAGAGAGAGAGAGAGAGAGAGACAGAGAGAGAGAGAGAGAGATAGAGAGAGAGAGAGAGGTGGAGAGAGAGAGAGAGAGAGAGAGAGAGAGAGCGAGAGAGCATGAGTGCGAAAGATAGGTGGGAGGGAGAGAGGCGGGGAAAGTTTAAAGAGAGTGAGAAACTATATCTTAATATCAATTTTTACTAAACATATTTTATTGTAGCATATGTATAATGGGATTGAGAGAATGAGAGAGAGAGAGAGAGAGAGAGAGAGAGAGGAGAGAGAGAGAGAGAGAAGATGAGAGAGAGAGAGAGAGGAGAGGGAGAGGGAGAGGGAGAGGGGAGAGGGAGAGGAGGGAGGGAGGGAGGAGGGAGGGAGGGAGGGAGGGAGGGAGGGAGGGAGGGAGTGGAGGGAGGGAGGGAGGGGGAAGGGATGGAGGGGGAGGGAGGGGGGAGGGAGGGGGGGAGGGAGGGGGGAGAGAGGGGGAGGGGGAGGGAGGGAGGGGAGCGAGGGAGGGAGAGGAGGGGGGAGGGAGGGAGGGAGGGAGGGGAGGGGGAGGGAGGGGGGAGGGATGGGAGGGAGGGAGGGAGGGAGAGAGAGAGAGAGAAGAGAGAGAGAGAGAGAGAGAGAGAGAGAGAGAGAGAGAGACAGAGAGAGCTCAACTTTAACACACCTCAACAATGTTATCATACTCATCACAAAAATGTCTCCAACTATCACCAACCCTGCGGCCATAATACGGGCGACCATCAAGGCGGGTGGTCACAAAACAACCCGTCACAAAGAACCGCCATAACATGTCCGCAAGTATCAATAATATTATGCGATGGTTTGATCTATGTGTTCTGTGTCCGTAATCCTCTATATTTGCGAGGGTTGAGTGTCCATGTATGCGGCTTTTCGATCCGCTAGCGGCTGCCGATAGTCAGTTTAACTTTTCCCTGTGGACAGCGAGTCTCGCGGTCACACCCTTGGTCCACTCTTTCTAAAACCGCGAGCGACTAGCTGCCTGGCATTGATATCTGATAGGTTAAGGCCATCTTCATCACGATCGTTTGTCGATTCTTCTTGTGGCAAGAGCACAATTGTAAATAGTAACTTTAGCAAAACAATGTACGCGTGGAAATGCGTTTTCCACGCGGCTAATAGCACGACGGATAACCGCACGGTTTAAAACCTCGTACGTGGAAACCCAGCATTAGGTTTTGCAAATTTCAGCTCTATGCGGTGTCTGTCTATTATTGGTTAAATACAAGTTGTAAATATGGGACATAATGGAACTCGAACGATGATCATCGTCACCTGACTATTATTTGCATTGACCTCTCGCTCTCGCGAGCCTGTGCTTGACGCCTAATCTTAGTGACTTCATTTCGGATATGAATATCCATTAATGTCATCGTCATCATGTCGTCATTACAAGTTGATCTAATTTTAAATAGAACTGACCTAATATAATGGTAACCCAACCCCCGCCCCGGAGCTAAGTATTATGGCCGCTTTACACATGACATGTTAAATGTCACTGACTGAGTTATTTCGCAATGATGGTATGATAGCGCCATTTAGTGCTGTATGGTTTTACAATGGAAATATTATTTTATAGTCGCTCATTTTAGGAATACCCAAAGAAACAAGATGGTTGGATAGAAGTGCCGATATGTAGACACCAATGTTCCATTTAGATACATATGCTGTACTAGTTGGAATCGATGATAGCTTGAACCAGTTGCTTTTGAAATTAATATTAGATTGCTATTACTTACCATGTGTATAAGGTGTTGTTGCTGCAGCAGGTACTTGTCTCCTGATGCTGTTGCTAAATACATGAAAACATGTTTTTATCACAGACGCGAATCGTACTTGATTAAAAAAAGTATTTAGCTATTTGCTTTTACATTTTAACACTTGATATTTTATATCCATGTAATATTCAGTGTATCGCACTTTGGACCCCAATTAGCAGTGTGTTATTTTACTGACTAAATTCAGCCTATGTGATAAGGCATCTGTGTTTATACAGTATTGCCGGATTTGATGCAGGCATAGCTTAAGAAAGATTTGCTGGCATATAAGGCATAAATACCTTGTAGGATGTTCCTTAAGCCATTGTTCTAAGACATGGAAATAAAGGTTTATCAAGAGATTATGTCTCTGGTTAATTATCCGATTCTCTTTTACTTTAGTAATAGAAGCATGGGATTATGAATCACGACTTGCAACCACTCGTCAGGGTTTTTTCAGAAATGAACTCAACTCATAATGCACCTTGATGGAATAAGAACTCAGTGAACCCTAAGCTTGCCACTGTAAATGAATATGAAAAGCTTAGTCATGGGCATGCCTACCAAAATTGGAATGCTTAAGTACGCATGGCATTTGAGTTTGACGAATTAATCAAAATACGAATGTTATTGTTAAACAGTAAAATATTCGTCATCTTAATTTGGATAGTACCGGATTGTTCTGGCGAATAACGCACCATGAGAAAATCTTTGAATAAGATCTGATTGGTCCGTTTGTAGGAGTAGCCAATCAGATGTAAGGAATAGTTATCATAATAATTAGCCATGAGCATGTGCCTATATACACGTGCACCATACTTAGATTAACACGCGACCAACTGATGTCCCTATGATCAGTCGCTATTGACAAAAAAGAGCTATCTTAATACGAATTTGTTATAGCCGTTAGATTTATAGCATCGCCATAGAGATCACTGGAACGAAAATATTGAAGTTGCCAACAACCAGACACCATTAGACACAACAGAAGAAATCCAGTTGCTAAACAGCTAAACAGCAAGTTTCAACTGGCGAATGGGACCACCTCTACTTCGACCCAATGATAATAACAGAATCCTGTTCATCAGATTCCGGACCAGTAACCATTCCCCACTAATAAAAACAGGGTGATGGGAAGGAATATCGAGGGATGACCGCGAATGTACTATGTGTGATAAAAACAAAATTGGAAATGAATTTCACTATAGTTTTGTTTGCAACTTTTTACAAGAGACAAGATTGAAAATTCTTCCTAAATACTACAGCATTAGACCAAATTATGACAAACTCTTCCAACTATTTTCCACTAATAATAAAAATTGTAGGCAATATCTGCTGATTTATTCGCGAAATTACTAGACATTTCGAACGTAAATGGAATTTTCATAGAAGCATGCTAAGACAAATAACCCCTTAAAACCTTTTAATATATATCATGAATTCAAAAAGCAACATTACTAAGACAACACTGAGCTGACACTAATGGAATCTGTTGCTTCTTGCTTATTGTTGCCCACTCCAATGGATTCGAGGTGAACTAAAATAGGACGACTGCATCTGCAGGATATATCTTGTATTTTTCAAGAGGACAAGTGCTGTGAATTTTCTCTTTGTGTCACAATCAGACAATATAAATAATGACGACGATAATGGGGGTAGACACGGACAAAAAAGCAATTCCGTTGATACAAGTACATGCACCACAACCTTCATTAAAATCATCAACAAGAAGAAAGAACACAAGCAAAAATAAAACACAAATTTAGCAATAAAGTAGAAAACACAATGATAATGATGGCGATGGTGGCAATAGAATGATGATGATGATGATGATGATGATGATGATGATGATGATGATGATGATGAGGACGAGGAGGAGGAGGAGCAGGAGGAGGAGGATGATGAGAAGACTTGTTATGAGAGTAATAACTGTGAAAATGGTGTTAACAATAATAATTTTAATGAAAACTGTCACAATAGTGTAAATAATAATAATAAAGATGATATTACCGAAGCTAATAATGATAATACTAATTTTAATAACAATTATGTTAATAATAATCACACTTGTGTCAACATGGCTATTTAATTGCCAAGCCAGACACAAAGGCTTCCGCAGTGGTCTTGGGCAGTGCCCATTGACTGGTCATGGGAGAACAGTTTTTGAAGATTTAACACTTGAGTGACTGGATCGATCATCGAGGCAATCATTTGGCGATTGGTCTTTTGGAGTTATCTGCTCTTGTCCTGCGTTAGCACAGTCGGTGTTGCAGTGGAAATGTTATTTACACGCGTTGGGCCAATGTTGTCATAACAGTAGCAAAATTACGTTGGGTTACAGTGGTTGGGTCAACCTTGGCCCAACAGCTTTTAGCCAATGTATATTATAAATGTTATATACAAACGTTGGGCCAACGATGGCATAACAGTGGAAAAATTACTTCAGGCTACTGCTCTGAAACCGTAACTTTGTTGGCACATACTGAATGCAAACAAGATAGCATGTGCCAATCCAGAACCAGTAAACTGCCGACCCAGGCCATGCCCTGGCTGCTATATGGACGGCTATACTCACTGCACGTACAAAGGCAATACTGTCTAAGACACGATTTGCCCACAGCTGCGCATGCGCCCGCCACTGGGAATGGGCAGGTTTTCTTCCATATGGCAAGGCATGGCCACGTTTGTGTGATGCCGATGACTGAGTGGACACCTTTAGGTTGTATATATAATCTGTGCATAACTTTTTCCTCGAAATAATGGCCAGATCACGCAGAAATATTTGGTACCATTAGAAAACCTGAAGATTCAGCCTCCGCTAGGTGACAACTATGAGTCAAATCAAGAAAGGGCTACTTCCGAACCCCAGAAATCGTGTGTGTACGCAGATAGAGTATGACCCGCCATTCCAGGGGTGACTCCTGCTGGACCCTGCCTAGGCCGGTGCGTCTATATAAATGATCAATTGGCAGGAGACATCTAGTAGAAGGCAGCCATTCATCGAAAGATAATGAGATGCAGGGCTGAGCTAATCAAAGCTGCTCGCTCTGTGACATAAAGTACCATGACTCCCATCCAGATGTCACGCTGACGCCTCACCAACGACAATTGTTCCGCTTCTCTGCTCTAATATCTGACAGGGAAAGCACAGTGGGACTTCTGACTTAAACTGCTCGGAGTTGGGACGTCATTTACATAGTTGACAGCGTGACAACCTGCTTTTTGAACGGCCACTAAAACAGCGGCCAAATAACAACCTAAATTCTGTCACCTTCAGATACCTCCAACGCATTTATGTTGCTCATGAAATTTCATGAACGGAATATTTGCGCCGTCTCCTGGCATGGAAGGTAAGAAGACACCAACCCCATCGCGGATGAACTTACCGGTAATTCCCATGCTACAACATCACCAAGAAAGGCCACTGCCACTTCCGGGGAAGGAATGCAGAAACCATACGCTCGATACTACTCTCACGGCAAGAACTCTTTGTGAAGACAGACTTCCTCTGCGTCGCTCTTGTGACAACTTCTCTGCAATGACCTGCTCGTACTTTTATTCACCCTAAGACGTTCTGCTGAGCTGGCTTTTGTGATCTTTGGCCGTCGAGAATTAAGTCACTGTATGACGTTGGGCCTTGGAAATGTATTCACCAAGGATGTTTCGAAGCCAACAGCACCCGCAATAGCAAGACCTAAACCCCGCAACCGCAGGCTTTTCTGTGACTGTGAACGTTCTACCACAATTCTTGGTCTTGGACTGTGCATGTTAAATCTGAAATCTACCCACTAATCTAGTTCCCTATTCTTTACAGATTCCTAGATATATCACCGCAAGCCCTGTTTATTTTCTCCTGCTCATTAGCGGCTGTTTCATTTTCGCCTAAAAATATATCGGCCATCTTAACCATTATCTGTGGACGATGATCTCCTGCCACACTCACCGTGGAGATGAATACTGGCATTGTAGCAGCATCACTCTTTTCAAAAAGAAATTAAATCAATACTGCGATCGAAGACACGCCTTCCCCAACCACCAACCCCACCCCCAAACCCGCCAAAAAGACTTTTTCATTTGCTTGTTAATTAGATCCCCCGCACTTCACTTGGACATCCCGCAAATAGCGTAAAGTCGCATGTGGACGTTTCTGCCACTTTCCTCTATTTAGCTCCCATTCGAAACTCCCGCAATCGACGCATGTCTTTAGACATCTCGATGCCTTGAGCCACTTTGAGTAGGAAATATTGTTGGGACTAGGAAAGCTGAGTCTCTCAGTGCACTGCACCTCGCAGCTCGCTTTACTCTCGCTTGAAATCCTCGTCGCTGATTCCCCGCACTGTAGAGAACGGTTTCGACGCTGCGATATTACATCGTGCTACGTGAGACCGCTCCCCACGGACACATTCTTTCTAAGGCATCGATAACACCCGCCATCCTTTCGACCACTCCTACAGGTTTTGTGACTGTTGCATTTTCTTTTTTTATAGAGAAGTTTTCGCCGCCTAAATTCTTGACCACCCACTAGGACACACTAGATGTATCCCATAGGCAAGAACAAACACTGCGGCCTAATCGTCTCCATTGAGTAGTAAACCTTTTATCTTTTTAGACTGCTTGGCCGGTGGTCGGGATAAACGTAGCAATAATTAAGCGATTTTGCAGTTGTAAGGGAGTTACGTTTCGTTGGCGCGGGTCAGATTACTGTACGATGCGAAATGTCAATATGTTTTATCAAAAGACAAACCTTAGTAATGAGTATGACGTCATTGATCGAATGATGATACGATACTTTATTGCCAAAACGCTTAACCCAAAATGGAAATGATAAAATAGCTGTCTAGGGGTAGCTAAATGATTTCCATTATGAATGGTTAACCCTTTTTATTAGAAGGAAAGCTTATAGGACCGATTTGATGTAAATTCTAACACTTCCTTATCTTGGCTCGACGTATGGAAGAGTGATCTGCATTAGCATTTGAACTTTAACCTATTGATTCAGAAGATGGGTATAATTAAGAGGAAAGGAAACAAAGACAGATTTGATAAATGAATATTCATTCATTCTTGCTTTCTTTGTGTGATTTGTTATGTAATTTAAATCAGTACTGCACGATTGAAATAATTGTTATAAATGATGTATTATATGGAGATAAATGGTTCTATTGAACCAGGGTTTCAGGATCAGTAACTACTGAATCCCTCTATCGACGTTATCTTATGTTGAATATTTATAAACTAATTTGAACGAAACAAGAACCCTATGCTGACGAAGTCACATCTAGAACGAAACAACCATTATCAATCAATATTGGACTGATCCTGGCTGATCCAATCCCTGTTTGTTCTTTGAGTTTTGATGTTAATCACATCAAATCGATTTTTCGATCTGATGTCACTTATATCAATCCTCAAAGAATATCACAGACGATTCAATTTACTTCAGAAACATAAATGCTCTTAATTAATGGAAGATGAGATTCGAGTAAATCCCTATACAAGTTGAAAATGATCCCTATTCGATCTGGTCAACGTAGACTCGTATTGACTATGAATCATTTAGAACCTAGGATGGATACGGACCATCTGATAATCTCTTGACTTTATGGCAGCATGTATGATTTTATGTCAATTAGAATTCAGGATTAATGGTTCTTGGTTCGGAATCTAGATTTGAGATATCAAACTGATTGACGTGATAATAATTATAGCAACAATCAATATAGAATTGAAATATAATAAATCAATAATATACGACCTGAATGTAGTATAGGTGTTATAAATACGCGATGGAAACAATCACCTCTTTGTGGCTTGAAGACCAAAGGGTCCCGATGAAGAGGACGATCACAATAAGAGTTCTGATATCGAATTGAGGATGACGGATAGATGCGGGTGCAGACGAACGCGCAACACAAATAATATAAACGGTCGAAATTTATCTTGCGATGCAAGTGGATATAAAAGGCTGCATATGACTGGCCATGAGCCGCCAGAAGCTAACGTCGTGATTGATCTGCGAATGGCCAGAAGCTGGTGATCTGGCCCACAACTACGTTAACTAGGAGCTGGATACGTGACGACAGATAACGATGATCAGGAGCTGGAGACTTGGCTACGAGCAATGGCGAACAGGAGCTGGAGAGCTGGCTACGGATAATAGTAAAAATGAGCCTCCAGACCTGGCTACAGATAACAGTACCAGGAGCTGGAGACCTGGCTACGGATAATGGTACCAGGAGCTGGAGACCTGGAAATGGATAATGGCGAACAGGAGCTGGAGACGGTTACCGCATGAAGAATGAAATGGCATGCGGTTGATGCGTATGATGGCCCAAAGACTTGTAGTGATTTCTGTATGAAAGTGCATATTGTGACAACTGGCCTAACGCTGTTTTGACCAGAGAACCATGCACTCTAAATGTTCTAAAGATTTCCTAACTGTTGATGGGCCTAAAGAGATGGCGCCGGTACTTATCTATGATTCTGTATGATGACTGCTTATATGAATGATAAGCACACTTTATTATATAAACTTCAACAGTTGCACCTTCATTCTCACAGCCATGCCGGTGAATATGGCTGGCATAGAATTATATACACGTCAGACGATGGCTTCCCACATCACAATTTCGCTAAGGCGTGACTATCTCTCGCGAAGGCCAACCACTAGCTACCTGCCGAGGTAGTGCCCAACACACACATGCAATGCATTGTGACCCATCTGGATCACGCAGATTTGTTACTGCTTGTCGTATGGTAACCCCTAACATAATTAATACAATAATCAACATAGACTCTATACCTATTATAAATAATGAAATCTATATTGATTATAACATAATCATATTAACAATTACAATTATCTAATTATTAAGTGCTATCAAATTACATGAGTGTAAATCTTGATTACGAATATCCCTTACGCTTTTATACTTGACATGAAGTAATTCATTTCATGAAAATGACAAGAAAGCGAGAAAGACTGGATGATAATCCGTCTACTTATATTGTAGCGGATTTGGAGTCCAAACATGTTGCGATTGGCATAAGCTAACGTGTTTGTATGGAAATACGATTGCTATGTATGATCTTACGATCATATGATAGCAATAGTCATCACACATTTAACACCGGTTCTTTGTGACTGAACCAGATAACCACCACATCATCTGGAATCTTTCTCAAGTTTGCCATGCTTTCTCACTCAACCTGTCATCGTTTTAGACAGCAGTGGCGGTCAGACACGGCAGAGGTTCCACCAACCTCATTCCTCTTTAATTACATGAGCCAATTTGCGCATCTGTAACTCAGAAGAACCACCCCCATTGACCGCGTCAAACCCTTTTTGATGTTGCTCACGTCGATCTAGGATCTCAGCCAAAGATTCGCCAGACCACGCAAAGGGTAGAGGTTTTCACTTAATCTAATCAATCATCTCCATCTGCGGCAGCCTAATTCCCTAAACCACAATATCTCTTAGGTAACTAAACTACTGCCTCATGTGGGATCAGTTAAAATGTTAGACCTACGCACCCACAAAAGGCCTGCCTTTGGACATGCTGAGACCATCGGATCAATCTAGCGGCAACTACCAAGAAATCCCACCTGCGTGCTCCTATCTGTTATGCCACTAAAGTAGCGTTCTCATCCTCCTTTTCCACTCCACCTTAAGTGGGCCATTAGGAAATAGTTAGCTTTCAGCTCCAAACCGACTTTCGTGACAAACTAGCCTTAAAAATATTGACCGTTAGCGACGTACTGACCGCCCGGGATATGTAGGAAAACCTGCTGTCTTTTTCCCAACTCCAAAATAATTCCCATTCCTCCAACTTAGGACTCTCCCAAGAGACAGCCATTTACCTGCCACTTCACAGGACTAGCTGCCTCATAATCGACGTTATTTCGGATAGGGTAACGCTCATCAGATGATTAGGAAGTGAATTACTCCTATCGCTGCACAATGCGCAACTTTTGGCTGACTGCAAACCACTGCGCTCAGAGCCTAGGAAACCTAAAACGTTAAGTAAGACCGCCCTCATGCCTCCTCCTCACTTCTATTCCCCTCCACGCACACTTGCACCTGAGAGAGATACGCCTACAAAGCGCTTGGCTCGAATGCAGGCAGGAAAGATCGAATGGCACCTGCAGTAAAGACAGCCACCTGCGGCCCTTTCCTCCCATTCCCCACGCGCCACATCCACATGCACCTCCCATTCTCCACAGGATTAAACCTATCGGATCCCCTTTCTTCAAAGGAATCACTCAGCAGACTGGGGATGCCCTTGCGGCCTCAAGCGCCCGAGACATTCGCCTCCCTCATCGCCAACAGAGCCGCCGCCAAAACCCGAGGCCGACGTGACCACCATTGGAACATCCACCAGCACTGAACTCAACGACACAAGAACTACCTCTGCATCCTCACACTGCCACGACTACTGTCGCCGCCACAGTTCTGACCACTTCTGCTGCTCAGACCACTTCCGTCGGGACGACCCTCCTCCACTCTGACTGAAATGGAAAGAGAACAGAAAGAAGGAAAGAGAACCTTAGTAAATCGACGGATTTTGGAGGAAGAAGAATGACTGTTCCAAGCCCTGACCTTCCACCCTCCGACAGTGGAGACGAGATCAGCATGCCAACTGCCGGCAAGGACCTAGCCTCTTTGCTGCATCAGATTCAGCCACACTGTCATGTCAGAAGTGTCCAGCCAGACCTGCGCATCCCCAAGGAGACTTCAGATTGCTCCGGTCAGCACACATGTGTGGGGGAGCCACAACCTTGTGTCCAGGGGATGGCATACCAAACCCGGGGCCAGGATTGATACCCGTGATTTGTTCCGGTGGACTTATGGGCGTGAACAGCCTCTGCCTCAGCAGATCCACCTTGCTATACTGGTGCCCCCGCTCAGGGCGTGAGAGACTCGAAGGAGACGATAGCTTGCACGACGACCAGCTACCCAGTCCCCTCGGATGGGTACAAGCACTGGACAATTGCTGCCCGGCCGGGGCTGGTACCTGGTGTGTGACTGCGATGGCATTTTCCAATGGTAACAGGAACTGGAAACAGTAACACTGCGTGAATATTATGGAGAATCCGCGTGGGAAAATTACCTTTGCCAGTTTTGCTTGATAGTGGAACAAAACAGTTGGGATGATGCCACTATGAGTCTGTATTTAGCCACCAACCTGCCGGGAAAGACCCTTCAGGTCTCCTCAGCGTAGTGCCACTCTACAGGAATACTTTGAAGATAGTGGCGAAGCAGAAACCAGTCGTTCTCGGAGATGCTCAGCCGGACATGTGCGTCTCGAAGGAGATAGCTGACCACTCCGGTCAGCAAACGTGTGTTGGGAATCCCAACCTCGCCTCCAGGGGCATGGTAAGCCCCGAGATTAGGATTGATACCCGAGAATGTGCCGGTTTACTCACTGTCGCGGACAGCCTTTGCCTCAGTGGACTGAACTCGCTCGACTGGCGCCCCGGCCCGGGGCTTGAGCGACTATCAAGAGGATAGCTTGCATGATGACCAGCCACCCAGTCCCCTCATATGGGGACAGGCGTGGGACTGCAGCCATGCGGCCACACAGTTAAAATTACCATTGAAATGCCAAATTCGACAATAACTACTAATTTATCCGGTATACAAGATCCAGGAACAACTGCATAGATTAGTCTCCAGGTCTACACTATTTGAATTTGAAAGCCTTGAAATTAAATAAAATCAGCAATCATTTTGTGGATCCATCACGGATCATATATGGACACTCAGCCCCTATAAGATGATTCAACGCTACTTGACCCTAGATTATCTCAAATCACTAGATACAGGTATGGCACAGCAAACACAGCAAATGCAATCACCCAACCAATTCTTCAATGATCTAAGCCAAATTTTGGCAGACATCAAAGATAGCATCTGCATGTTCACCTCCAGCTCAACTGAACGTGAAGAGAGTCGCATAAAGAGTGAGTTGTGGCATGTCCATGTTCGACACATTCAGCTTTGTGATGGGTATATAAAATTAGAGGCATGCCGCAATGCATTTGATGGAATGAAACACAACCGGTGAGGTGATGCTGCATACATTATTAGTTGGGCCACCCTCAGCCAGCTCCATAAAGAAGTGGAACAGTATCTCACCACTAAAGTCAATGACAATGCAACAGTTGAAGAAATATATGAACATATAGCTTAGTACTTTGTTTCAGCCAACGAAAAAGAACAGCTAAATGTGACTGGAAAAACTCAAAACAAAAGCCCAGTGAGAGTAATAACATTCTCAAACGAATGATAACAGCTGTTGTATCGCCATTCTCGCTTATATGTGAGCTTTATCAGACACAGCACTGGCACAACAAATCATCTTCAAGGGCAAGCATGTGCTAGACGATGCCCTGAAGTACACCAAAGAGCAAGGTGATATGTGCATCTTACTAGACACATGAGCCTCAATGCTTGTACAACCGACTACGAGGAGCTGAAGAAAATCAAAGCAACCAGTCCTAGATGGTATTACGACTACCCGAAACCATATCGCAGCAGCTCAAAGAGCTGGAAGCCAGCATGATCACGAGAACGATATGCTCTTCCAAGAGGTTTTCAATATAATATAAGGGATAATAAAAGTCAGAAACACTAAACGTGTTATCACAGTGAATAACCCAATCAGCACTTCCTGGTTTACACTCTTGTCTAAGTCTTGTACGTGATTCTTTTCTGTGGAAATCTTTGAGAAAGAATGTCATTGAGATATTAGATCGATGTCTCACGTGCAAAGTAAATGTACCTATTACTACCCAACCAAAGTATATTGAGATGCCAATGGCCAAGTATCATGGACAGATTATTGGTGCAGATCTTGTCAGACCATTTATTGAGTTGAGCAAAGGCAGCTGATATATCTTATTGAAAAGGGCAGATGAGGATAAAGACAAGTTCTTTAATATGAACGAGCTGAAGGCCTTGTGCAAAGCCTATGGGATTGATTATCGTAGAACTAGTCTCTACCATCCACAGACAAATGGTAGTACAGAGCGATTTAACATACCCTAAAAGACTTAATGCAAAAAGGAGTTAACAACCAAGCTCGAGAGTGGGAGAATAAGTTATGATCTGCTGCTATGGCGTATCCAAACACTCGCCACGCTACGACTGATTACTCTATTTTATCCTACCTACAGTCGATGCAGCAGATAGCCTATGGCAATGCCTGTAGATGCATGCCAATATCTTGGCGATCATCTTACAAGTCTGAAGGATGCTTTGCTTAGATCCCATACAGCGACATAAATCTCCAGATAACAACAACACCAGGCGATCAACACGTGTTCTAACACGGCCGAATTCCAGGTGGGATATTCTGTAGTAGTCATAAACAGGCCAGTGGCTCATATCCGCCATCAGAATATCGTAAAACCTGAGTTATGAATGTGTCCAAACTCTGGATCGTAGATACCGATATGTGTTGGAATGGCGTTCGAGAAAGACCCATTAGCAAACCTGTTAAGTGTAGTACAGCTAGTCATCCAGCCCCAGAAAATTCTCCTTTCAATAAGTCTGCTCTATAGAGATTAGTCGAATTCCGAAAGGAACCACCAACTCCTTCCATTCCCGAAGGACAATCCAGCCATTCGAAACCACTAGAACAGCCCGACCCTTCTAATGATGTGTCCGTTGATAATTGGGATGGATAATACCATGCTGGATGAAGGCATACCTATAATTTCCGAGCGAGAGTCATTAGCAGATGATGAGGAGATGAGGTAATCCACATTTATATTTGTTCACTCGCAGACAGCAGCCTCGCATAGGCGTTATTCGTCACTTGATGTCCGATGCACAGTTTATCCATAATATAAGTGCTGCCATCAACTGTCATATTCTCCCTCACTGCGTGTTAGTTAATTGAGTTCACTCCTAGTTGTTCACTCAATATTAGGCTACGATTCGTGCATTACTAATAACATTGCTAATCCTGTTAATATTTTCGGTGGAATAACATCACCCGATATTCAACGGTTAACAGTTTATAGATCTAGTTAGTAATTTGGTGTTGAAATTCAATCTGTAAATCAGACAATGAATTCGTTAAAAGGTGTCTTGTTGTTAGTTACAGTTTCTGTAACCGTACTTTATGGAAAGAGTCTTACTATGGTGAGTAAATTTATTAAAGTTGATGAATACCGATTCACTACCAGAATGTTGCATATTGTGACGTCGAAATGATCCATTATTATCTCACTTGGCCTGAAAGTTCAAGTGAGGTTATGCCGTGGCCACCGTCCATCGTGTGTCCATCCGTCATCCGTCGTTCGTCGTCCATCATCCGACATCCATCAACCTTTCCTTTAAATGACTTCTTCTCAAGAACCACTGGGCTGACTTCAATTATATTTGGCAGGAAGCATCCTTAAACCATAGGAATCCAAGTTTGTTCAAATGAAGCCGATCAGCCAATTTGACCGGCGACCATCTTGGATTTCGGCCGATTTTAGGAAACGTCTTTAAAAATCTTCTTCTCCGAAACCGCTTGTGGAATCCATTCAAAACTCATGAAACATCATCTAGGGAAAGAGGTAAGACAAGTTTGTTCAAGAAGACTTTCATAAAAGCGACTTCGTTTCCAGCGCCACTGAAGTGATCGGGCCGAAATTTGGGAGATATGATTAGGGACTAAGAGCTATTAAAGTTTGATCAAGGGACGTTGATCCGTGAAAAAACATGGTCGCAGTGAGCCAATCAAAATGTTGCGGGTTTGGGCCATATTGGATTTTTTATTTAATGGATTTTGGGGCCAAAATTGGTTTTATATATGTTTTTGGGTATTCTGATCTCAAATTTGCAATTTTCGAAACTGTCGGATAAACGGGTTGCTGGCCATCTTGGATAGTTTTCCCGCAAAAAGCTCCCATACTAAAGCAATGGGAAATTTAAAATGTATTCTCAAGAACTACCGCGCCGATTTCAATTATATTTGGCAGGAAAGATCCTTAGGCCATGGGGATTTAAGTCTGTTCAAACGAAGTCGATCGGCCAAATTGGCCGGCGGCCATCATGGACATTGATCGATTTTTAGAACTGTTTTTTAAAATCTTCGCCGAAACTGTTTGAGCGATTGATTCAAAACTTATAAAATATCATTTAGGGCACAAGCTGAAGCAAGTTTGACGAAACTGAGACATTGACGTACCGCCATGAAGAAAGATAAACTTGGGCTAAAGCAGATCTGGGTCCGTGCTTCATTTATGAGACGAATAGATTCAATGGCTGCCATGTTGCATTTCCCTAATATACAATAACCCCATGGTATTCTATTTGGTCTTAATGTGTTGCTAACCTCCATGGATATGAGGATAGAGACAAAAATCGGCAGTCTAGTATAACTAGTTAACGACATTCTATGGTTTTGACCGCCATCTTGGACGCCATCTTGAAGATTATGACTTTTGTTGGTCAGCTTTTGGTAGACTTTACTGTTCATTAGTAGACCAAACTCTACCGGAAAGGTTGAAAAGATTTCTTGGTGGGTTGGGGCGGATTGGGTTGGGGTTGGGGGAGGGGTGGGTTTTTTTATCTATTGACCTGTCTATATAGATTGTCTTATACTTTCAACGTGTGATGCTCAAATTCGTCGCTTGCACAGTGAATAACACCTAGTAAGGCAGTTGCTGAATCCTATATGCGCCATTTACACAAATCAACTGAGGTATATACCGTAATTATCACCTTAACCATTGAAATTAGAGTGTCTCTATTTCAAGACAATTATAGAGGAATTAAAGCTGTTGAATATTTCGAAATGAATTTGACTAGAGCCCAGTCAAATTAGATATAATATAGGCATATCCAACAAAATAATCGCTTTTATCGTTTCTGGTCTGTAGGTGTCATGGAAATAATAGAGGAACTCAATCTGTAAGTCAAGTATATGACGTCATAATGGATTACGTCACAGGTAGGCTGACGTCACAATCAAAATACGTCATGGATTGCGTGCTTAAGTCTGTCACGAATGCTTAATAGGCTGTCAGTGGATAACTAAGCTCATATCATGACAGATATACAGATGATCTAATAGGCCACTCATAAACTAAGCATGGAATTGTAAGCTTTTATCATCCCGTCAAAGAAAGATATTCGGGTTTTAATAGCTGAATGTTGGTACATTTCTACAGCTTATAATGGCTGTCATTATTTACTTTTCAACCAATCAGAAAAAACCTAGCTTGTCTGCCTAGTATATGCGCTCAGTCATAGAGGTGCCGTCTATAGCTTGACAATGTAGTATAAAAGCAACCATACGGGTAAACTGTTGAATATTTTGAAACTAGTTTGAGTGGAAGCTGTTGCTGTCATAGGCAGCAACAACTTCCCGTCAAATTAGTTTCAGAATATTCAACAAGATTATTATTACATAATAAAGAATGTAATGCATTGGCACGTACATGCCATCACACACTGCAGCTTGAGGAGAAAAAATGGCGGCGATCACTGTTCAATATTTACTCGATATTACAAAGCAGATGATTGTGGTACAGATAAGGGAATGTGACAGGATATGAATGATATGGAATCTATACACCATAATCTAACAGTACAATGCAACATTTAAGATGAGATTAGCATTCCTTTAATAACCATTTTGTTGAATATTTTGAAACTGATTTTGACAGGCGCCGTTGCTGCCATAGAGAGCAATGGCGCCGTGTCAAATTAGGTTAAAAATATTCAACAGCTCGCATGGATAGTCACCTTCATATTGGGATTCAGAGTGTTCATTATTCGATCGATCTCACCGGGAGAAAAGCGTGGGCGGAGCTTAGTTAGAGATAGGCGCGGCATAGCCAAACGTGGATTCATCCATTCTGGCCTGCGTGCCAAGAGAACAGACCATGCTGAACTCGCTAGCATGGTCATCTACATTTGGAGTATCCAATAAATTTTCTATGGCAGCCTCCAAGCTAAATGATTTCCAAAACAATATCAGTACAATTTTAGCTATGCCTGGTAATAATTCTATTAGTTGGGAGCGCAAATGGGTCGCTACATTAATTCACCTTTCCAGAGTATCCATCCATTATCTGACCTCGTATAACGTCATGGTTAGCTCAGAGCGTGTATTATGACGTCACAATCTTTACGTCACAAAGGGTTCCATATCAAATCGTCATCAAATCTCAAAGAGTCCAACACGTTGTATAAATTGTATGTTTTTGTAATTCTTTGCTATTTAATAAACATGCTGTTGAATATTTTGAAACTAATTTGACTGGGCGCTGTTGCTGCCTTACATAGCATACCTGTGTAGTTTTTTTTAAATTGATAGTCAGGGTGTTCAGAGATTGATCGATTCTAATACGAGCGAGGTGTGGGCGGAGCTTAGCTAGAGATGGGCGGGGCATAGCTAAAACCGGAAGATCCATTAGATTCCAAGGATGTGCGTTGCCTCTAATCTACATGATTTCCAAAACAAAGTCAACAAATTTCTAGTTAAATACTAAGTAACAATTTAATTAGTGTGTTGAGTAAACGGCGTGGGTGGAAAGCTACGTTACTATGATTCCATTGGCATGCATAGCAGAATTCGCCAGCTATCTAACCCAAATCTAAGCTAAATAAGAGGAAAAGTGAAATGTCATGTTGGTTCACATTTCACGATAGGGTGTTTTAAATATAGAATGCTTATTGTTTATTTATTACCACAGTTCTCTGAGTGCAAATTTTACATTTCATGGCCGCGTAGGCCTGTGCTTAATAATGTACGTAGTTTTAATTTGATCACATTAAAATTCCAATCTTAATTTACGTTTTAATGGTTAGGTTACTTGAGTGCGTCTACATTACCCACTAGCCTTGGAAGGAATTAACATTTCCAGTTTAGCTATCCAGCATATGACGTCATAATTAACTGCGTAACGTGTAGAATGATATCATAATCAATGACGCCATTATGACGTCATGAATGAGGTAGATAAATACGTTACGAGCGCATACTTGAAGACGGACTATGCGTTGTCGTACGAATTGCAAGTCTGTTGAATATTTTGAAACTAATTTGACTGGGCGCTGTTGCCGCCATAGGCAACAACAGCACCCAGTCAAATTAGTTTCAAAATATTCACCAGCTTATCTGTATAGTTTTCTGAAAATTGATAGTCAGTGTGTTCAGGGATCGATCGATCCCAACACGAGCAATGTTCGGGTGGAGCTTAGATAGAGGTGGGTGAGGCTTAGCGAAAACTGGAACTGTCCATTGTAAGAGTACCATTATGAGCAACGGTTCAACCCTGTGAACCCAGATTGCAAAGACACCAAACATCTTTATTCTGTTGAGTATTGTGAAATTAAACTGCCTATGGCAGCAACAGATTCTTGTAAAATTAATTTCAAAATTATCACACGCTTAGCTGTTGGACATAATAGATAGGCATATGTTAAACCTGGGATTCAAAGGGTCAGAATTTTGAAGAAAAGATGTTATGATCATTAGCCTATTTTATACATATAGGCTGCCAGTACGCGTTGAGGAGATTTACAATAGCGCAGTAGTAAATTAACCCCACAAATCCTAAGTAATTCATTTATTTTCTAAAATATTCAGCATCACTTTCAGGCATGTGTTAATTGAACCCGCTAGCCCTTACAGATACGCAATCTCAAATTCCTTATGGTCAAGGGAATATTCTGCTGAATATTTCAAACCTAATTCGAATGGAAGCTGTGTCAGCAACAGATTCCAGTCAAATTTGATTCAAAATATTCAACGTCGTTCCTGGATTGTTGGAATTGAGACGCTGTAATTTCAAAAGTTAAATGTTAAAATTGTGTTTCTCAATTAACTCAAAGATACTGTGCTAAGTTAGGGTTCGAATCTGCTTGTACTGTCGTAGGGCCATTTTCAGAGGTGAGCTTATGCCGGGGACCCCTTGCATATTGCGATAGCGGATAGGTTAGCTAAGTCAGGTAACTTAACCCTTTCACCGATGACTTCCACGTATCTTATGTTCAAGGCAAACATACAGGAAGGCTATTGGATATTTTGAAATTAATTTGACTGGAAAGCGTTGATGCCTAAGACAGCAACGGCTTCCAGTCAAATTAATTTCAAAATATTCAACAGAATAAGTTTTATATTATAAAGAAATTACTTTTGTCGGTGAAAGGGTTAAGAAAGTGGCTCAAACAACCATCAGCTTGTGGCCTATAGAGAATGCATTTGCTATATCAACCAACCTATAAATACGCTACCACCTTCCGGTAGTGGATATCACTTGGTGCTCTCTAAGGTGGTCGTTATAGACAGATTTGTGGTGAAACCATACCTGGTAAAATTCATCTATATGTTCAGGGTTTATTCGGTGCGATGATCCAGTACGTCCCGATAACGGCGCGAGACGGGTCATTAACTATACTACCTCCAACAATTTGTCAAGAAAATCTGATCGAGCAAATCGAATAAAATTATGACACGCATTCATTGCTATGATCGTCTTGATAGCCATTTAGCGCCCGTATGTAATTACGCTTATTTATTTTCTCACGCTAATTGCACCTCTCGACCTCATGATTATAGCGTATTCAACCCATAACACAGCCTTCTAACAATATCATCATTCGCTTGAGCGTATGTGTGTATCTTTTTATGGCATATATTTGGTGCATTTAGCAATTGAAACATACTCCCTCTATCAATGGCATACTGATCTGATTGTCATGTGACCGGCTATAGTTTACGTAGATGACCAGTAGATTGTTGTCGCCATTAAAGGTCATTCGGTGCAGGATGGGCTGTGTTCAGTTCAAGAGTGTGCTGTATATAACCTGGGGGTGTTAGTTTTATATTTATTAACAGGTAGTAATAATAGCAAGCTAGCAATTTACCCGGTCTTTAGCATAGTAACACCATTTTGATAATTGCTAATCCTGAACATTATCTTTTACGTGATATATTAGTTTGATGTTCTAATCATTTCTCGGTAAATGATTTAATGATTTCGATCAGGAAAACGCCCACGCACGCACGTACGCACACACAAAATATTTTCTCCTTTTAACGCTCACAGACCAAAATTGATACAAAAGAATAGTGTTGAATATTTTGAAAACAAATTGACTGGAAACTATTAGCCAAAGGCAACAACAGGATCCAATCAAATTACTTCCAAAATATTCAACCGACTTCCTGTATATGTATCATAAAATTGACACATTATGATTTCAAATTTTAAATGGTTAAATGAAATAAATTTTTTTTTAAACGTTTTTGAACACAAGTTGAGTAGGTCTAAGAGGTGTCACTAGATAAACCCGCTCAAATAAACTCTATAAACCCATCAGAAAATTTTATGCACATGCAGAGCTCATATATACAGTTCATGATAGTATAGTGTATACGGTGAATATATACGGACTTTGTAAATTGTGAGATGTGTCAGAATACAGTAAGAATTAACTGATCAGCGTGCTTCCATAATCTAATATTAGTTAGATTAATATTCACCAGCATTGCTATCAAGACGCAACAGGAAGAAGGTGAACCTCTCTATCCGGGATAATCGTGGCAACCTATTTTTAGGACGAATATATAACGGTATTCAGTGTACAACACATGCGCGAGATCATTATCTATGCTTATCCTATCTTATCTGGCAATGATGATCGCAATAAATTTTCTAGGGCCTTGTTATTTCATAACCCATATTGCAATGCATTCACAATGTACATGCATCCCTTTTAGTAGGTCATTGATATCGCGCAGCCAATCTTCTACTGCGCTAACTGTAACCATGCAGCTCATGTTGTATAAGGTGTGTTCATAGTATGGCCATCTTCTAGCAGGTGTAAGTTCAAGGCAAACGACCGTGTATACTTGTTAACTATCTAGCCTAGCTCAATTATGGCCTCGCCATCTGCAAGGCCGCCGCTGGTAGTGGTTGTGGTGTACTGGTTGTTGCTATGATACTGGTGGGGGGGGGGGAGGGTCTTTACTGATGATGATGATGATGATGATGATGATGATGATGATGATGATGATGATGATAATGATGATGACGATGACGACGACGACGACGACGACGATGATGATGATGATGATGACGAGGACGACGACGACGACGACGACGACGACGAATTCTTGTACAATGCGGTATGAAATGATTATATAATCAAGTATTCTATATTTGATATTAATAATTCCAATGACATTTGTATGGTAGGTGGCATATATGCTAAGATAAGACTGGTTTTCCGACAGTCATTGTTGACAACATTGCAAGAACGGTATTGACTCTGCTCCAGTTGCCTCTCGTTATTATATGTAAATTATTCCGCTATGACCCTTGATCCATGGTGGATCCTGCCAGGCACTATCGCCAAGTAACCTGTTCTCGAGTGCCACTTGTGGGATCGTTTGCTTAACTGTCTCATGCAGGACACCACAAAAACGAGGGTTTTCCATATAGCTACCATATTTTCACAATACATTTTGAAATCTTATGACGATGTGACAGACACACGAACCGCAATTGGAGATTACAAACCCTCGCCCTCCCGTATTTATTCGAACCACGAGCAAAGTTCTGAATATCCTCTAATGCCGTAACTATATTTCCTATTTAAGTCGACACGTTCTCACATTCCTCCATCATTTCGTTATTTGCTTAATGGCTTCCACTCATCGTTTGAAACATGAAGCATATCACAGCCACCTCCAACAATACGTCGCCGGGCATAACACTCACTGAGGGAAATGTGACATTAATTAAAATGTTAGTGAGACGGTGCCAAAATTCATCCACATTTAGAAAAAAAAACCATTACGCTGAATGTATTGCAATTGTGTTGTTGATAGTTTCATTGATCTTTTTGATAATATACACCTGTGCAAAAGCTAAGCACCAGCAAAAACAATAGAACGTAGAAACATGATGGTACAACTAGGCTGCCATACTTTTTGTCCCCGCGTTAGCTGACATAATTCCAAGTACGAAATGCACATGCATGCATGACTTCACGCCGCTTGATGTCCGTGCGTGGCGGGAAACAGCACACGTGTTCAGTTATGTAAAAGTCCAGTTTGAGGTGTAGAACATTACATACAGATTTAGGCGACAAGATTAGGAATTTTGTGTTCATAACCATGGTTTATTTGTACAGAGAGAATTAGCTCTTGATTGTGAACCGCTATGGCAAGACGAAGGTTAAGTGATCGTGTGAAATGGCAAATCATAGGCATGCTTACCACTGGTATGTCATGCAGAGAGATTGGCAGACAGCTGAACATTAACCATACTGTAATCAGTCGTTTGATTGCAAAACATGGGCAAACTAACGAGGTGAAGGACAGGCCTAGATCTGGAAGACCGAAGAAGACTACTGCCCGTGATGATCGAGCCCTAGTACGCCTTGTTAGGAGATCTCCATTCACCAACAACAGAGTGCTCAGCCAGCAATGGGAAACGCGCAATAGAGTGTCAATGTATACCGTCAAAAGGAGACTGTATGCTGCTGGCATGAAAGCTAGGAGACCTGTCAGACGTCCTCTCCTCACTGCACACCACAAAGAGGAGCGTCTGAGGTGGTGCAACGAAAGAAGACACTGGAACATGAGATCCTGGAGACGGGTACACTGGTCCGATGAAAGTCGGTTCCTGCTTCATGCCACAGATGGTCGAACTCGTGTATGAAGGTCCAGACGCACGGCGTACGACCAACGTAACATCATGGAAGAAGTTCCATTTGGTGGAGGTTCCGTTATGATATGGGGGTGCATCTCATTTGATTGTAAGCTGGATCTGTTGACTGTACCTGGAACACTAAATGGACAAAGATATCAAGATTCCATACTGGATAGAGTTGTGGTCCCTCATTTTGTAAATCATGCACCTGGAACCCACCCTATATTCATGGATGACAACGCCCGACCACATCGTGCTAGAGCTGTGCATGAATACCTCCGCCAGAATGCCATCGAAACCCTACCATGGCCAGCAAGGAGCCCTGACATGAACCCTATTGAGCATATCTGGGACATTCTGGGAAACATGGTGAGAAGGAGGGATCCTCCTGTGCAGAACCTACAGGAATTAACAGACGCACTCCATCTTGAATGGCAACGAATACCACAATGGCATATCAGTCGGTTGGTGACCAGCATGAGACGTCGTATCCAGGCCGTCATCCAGGCACAAGGTGGATATACCCGGTATTAATAATGACAGTCTCAAACTCGTGCACAGATGTTAAACTTCGTTTTCAGACACCATTAATGACAATCTAGCCACGTGTGTCAACTGTAGGGCAATAGTTGTCAGTTGTGTCAACGTAACCATATTCAGGCCTCGTTTTTAAGTTCAAACAAAAACATACAGTGTTTCCCCACCATCATAATCAACATTCCTCTAGTTGCATTATCACCTCTTGCACTAAGATGGATGGGTACATAAATGTTTATGCTATTGCTTTCTTCATAGCACATGAATATACCCTCGCATGTGCGTAAAAATAGGGTGGTGCTTAACTTTTGCACAGGTGTATATATGCACCTACATATTATGTCTGGTTTGTTAGTTTTTAATTAATTATTATCAAGTAACTGATATGTTTCATTTATTTCTGAGAAGTGACATGATGGAAAGTGTTGTCACGGTGTCAATATCTACAAGAAGATATAGAGTGACACTTGCTCATGTTCAAGGGGAAAGGGTCTTTTATGACAATGTGAAGGGATGGCCAAGAACGATCGTTTGTCAACGTTTGCAACAGAAGGAATGAATCGTTCCACTTTATCCATCCATCATATGACGTCACAATCAACTGTTTCTCGTGTAAAATGACAGCATAATCAATGACGTCGCTATGACGTCATGAATGACGTTGCTGAGTACGTCACAAACGCATAATTGAGAACGGACTATGGGTTGTTGTAAGAATTGTAACTATTTAGCATTTAATAAATATTATCTTGAATATTTCGAAACTAATTTGACTGGGCGCTGTTGCTGCCATAGGCAGCACCCAGACAAATTAGTTACAAAATATTCAACAGCTTACCTGTATCGTTTTCAGGAAATTGATAGTCAGGGCAGTCAGAGATCCATCAATCCAAACACGGACGAGGTGAGGGTGGAGCGTAGATAGAGATGGGCGGGGCATAGCTTGGAAAGGTCTGTGTTATTGACAGGTCTCATGAAAGCGAAAGCTATAATGATGATACGTTCATAGGTTTTATTGATCATTTAAAGGTAATGCAATATGATGCGTTAAGGAGAAATGCCCCCCCCCCACCCCACCCCTACCACCCCCACCCACCCAGAATCCGCCCCGGTAAGACAAAAATGGATAACAATATTAAGCCAATCTCATCTAGTGTTTCAGGGGCGGATCCCAGAGGTCATTTGGTGGGAAAGCACCCAAAGGTTCAAAGGGAGTTAGCTCTTGAAAGTGGTCTCATTCCCCAACAAGCAGGTAGGTAAAATAATGACAGCCCTGCCGGGGGGGGGGGGAGACACGTGCCCCCGAGTGCCCACCCCCACCTCTTGTATCCGCCACTATGTTTTAAAGATGCTTTCAAAAATACATGCCTTTTAAAAATGCGCTTATGGGTTCTTATAAACCAGAACATTAGAACACATATTTCCGGTTGTGGAAGAAGACTGGTATGAACCAGATAAAGAGAACATATGGCAGTGTTCCACCAGAAATATGGCATGGATTGTCTTCATTTGAAGCAATCTAAGGACCAACATGCTCTAGGATGGTGTGAATTCAATTAGCATCTGTCAGAAAGCGATCCTCCATAAACTGATGTTGGACCTCTTCCAATCAGTAATGCTTCTGCAGATGATTTTAATAACATTTGCTCAATAATGAAGAACTGTGAAATGATGATGAACCATCTTCATGAAAGATAGAGTGATCACATTTGATGAGCATATTTACTGTAAAGTGAAAATGCTCCAATGGGAAAAAGGTTGGTGGTGCAAGAATTATAGTTTCATGCTATAAAAGCGGTATGTGTAAGTGATATTTGGATAGATAGCAGAGTCTTTTTGAGAAAAAACACACCATCGAACATACTCACTGGAAGGTAGAGAACAGAGGTGTATGTGCACATAAACATACATTTAAAGCACTATGGGTGCCCTGTGGCCAATATTTATGACACGGGCAATTAGGGAACATCAGAAGGTAATTGAGAAAGACTTGAAAGGTCTCACCTGAAACGTGGCAAATGGAGTCTGGAACAAGCACGCTTGATGACGGCATTGGTAGCCAACGGTGAAGACATTTGGGGCAGTGTATACAGGAGATGCCTATGCTGACAAACTGAGATTTATTCAGACGTGTGCTTGTTGCCGAGAAATCTGGATGTGATGTTAATGTTGATAAACTGTTCGAGCTGGAAGTTTCACTTGTGGCATGTCCTTCGCAACTCTTAGCGCGAAGCTAAAGGCTCCATCAAATCAAGCATATCTGTGCAAAATTCTAGCTCACGGCTTGCGTCGAATCAGCCACCAACGAGTAAAAATCCTACCTGCACGACACTGGAGTGCATGGCTGTAGTGCACTTAATAGGAGACCATGCAAGACCAAAAACATTTGGTGAATATTGTCATAAAAAATGTGTAGATGTTCTTTTTTCAGAAAACTGTACCAGAGTAGACATTGTGTTTGTCATTATTTAGACGGATCCATCAAAGAAGTGACATGCAGGAAACTGACGGATATAAGAAACAGACAATAGACAGATTGGTGGAAAACAGTGATAAAAACACTGGAAACTGGGAAAGATTCATTGACTTTCAGAAAACAAATGTAATTTCACAAATTGTCTTTGCGCCGAGCTTACAACTAAGTATCCAAACGAACATATCAGACAACTTGTACAAAATGGCAGCTTCATAGAATTGAAGAAAGTACGATCGTCCACATGTCGAGCCGTATCAAACCTGTGTGCAAACCACGAGGAGTTGTATACTCACATTGTGCTACATGCTGCGCATGCTAAATACCAACATGTAAATGTAATCCTTGTAAACACTCACATTATGGTCCTCCTCGTGGCCCACGTGCCAAGCCTATGCAGAGTTATACCACCATATTATGGATACATGTGGGAATCACAGAGAAGCGTTTTATACCCAAAAATACGATTCAAATAAGTATTGGTGTTAGAGGATGAGTGTTGCCTTTCCATGATTAAGCTGGATCAGATACAACTGGCCAATTTATTGGTATTGGAAAACAATCTGCTTGGAATATTTATGTCAGCTTCCCGCAGCTACACTTATAATTACTCAGAATTTTTTGCTTACAAACATTAGATTTTAATTTATGTTTTACCGTTTCTTGTTTATTAATCACATGCACTTATCTTAATTTACTTACTTTTATTTGATAGAATTATCTTTCATTTTCATCTCTTAATTTTTTTTTTCTTCAAATTTGTTGCCTAATTTCAGTTTTCATATTTAATTTCAATCTGCCCTCCACCACATCCCGCCTTCGAGAGAAATAAAGTATCCCCCCCACCCTCCTTTACACAGAATTCTACACTTACACCCGCCAGCATCAACTCATTAGGTAGCAATAGGCAGTCACAACAACAGCTCATTAGGCAGCAACAGGCAGTGCATACACATCCAGCAACATCTTAAGTTTTGATTATTTCAGATTTTACTTTCATTTCGTAACCCTTCTGGGAGGCACTTCAAGATAGGGTCATGGCTCAAAATACACCCAGGTGTGCGCGGCCAATAAAACCTACTGAACGAACAAACGAATCAATACCTGTGGTTCTCTTACCTGCCATTGAGAAATACTTATGGAAATGAGTAACAGCCTGTTATAGGTGCATAATAAATAGGTCATTTTACATTGTTGATTCTAATATGGATTGTTTTTGTAATCGTACACATTATGTTGAAAAATCCGTATTGGACTCGTACAATAACAATTCAATTTGGACTCAACAAGGTAAAATAAGCTAATAATATTACGTAGGTGTTATTGGATAAAAGTAAGCTTGTTGTACACGATCTTGCGAAACTGGGGGTCATCTTGTATTTCAAGATGGCTGCCATGTACGTTTTAACTAAAAAAAACGCTTTCCCCACTAAATATCAGCTGGAGTTAATCTTAATCTTCTCATGGACTATGAGACAGGATAACATCACGGTCAATTCTGAAGTGGCTTACTGATGATATCTGACATATTTGCCATCAGAGATGGTTTAGAATGTTCTTAATGGGTATCGGCATTAATTTTATGTTTCTATCTAGTCTTGAAGCTGGGATATCAGGGACATATGATTTTTCATAGAGGACATCTTGGAATCCAAGATGGCCACCATATAAGAACGATGCCATGGTGGAAACATGGTGGTAGCACATATGCAATATACCGAGACGTGTTTCCAAATTCTGCTAAAAATGTTTATCGACACACTTATAGGAGGTGTAACTTGACTAGATATAAGTAGATGTGTATGTGTCTAGTGAACAAGCACTGGTTAACCACAACCCAAGATAATTCAAATAATCGGCATTGATAAGATCATTAATAGCGTAAACAAGCTAATAGTAGAGTAAATGTCACACCTGCCTACAACGATCACATCTTGAGACAACAATAGCAACGCCTGGTACAGACAAGTTGTCGCTTGATATAGGTCAAGTACTATTCGAATACAATGCGTGTGTGTTTGTTTAGACGATCGAGATTCATTGAGAGAGATGGTAATCATCTGTGTGTCTTAAATATCCGCTATCTAGTGGTAAAAAAGAACAAGGTGGCCTCTTTAGACAGGGATGCATGTCTCTATCTGTATTATCAGTGAGAACAAGATAGGCCATCAGTGTTATCTCGAGGTCAATTCAAATATTTTGAGTTCAACGTGTGCATAGGGCATTGTAAGCTAGCGTCGTTTCTCGTACTAGAGGTTATTTCTTTTTTCACTACTACTACTACTACTACTACTACTACTACTACTACTACTACTACTACTACTACTACTACTACTAGTAGTAGTAGTAGTAGTAGTAGTAGTAGTTTTTATTTTTGCCAAACATTAGTTCTATGAGCCCGTGCACTGGCACTAGAATATAGCTTAATCATCATTTGGAATGTAATTTTTGCCTTTTCCAATTTTCGACTTGATTGAGGTTCCAACTCATGCAATTCTGCGCCACCTTCGACCCATGTTTGGGAGTGCTCTACCGCTGGTCCAACATCCAGCGTAGTAGTAGCAGCAGCAGCAGCAGCAGCAGCAGCAGCAGCAGCAGCAGCAGTTGGGGTTTTTTTATTGTCATGCATTAGTTCTATGAACCCTGTCTTTGACGACGCACTGGCACTAGGATCTAGCTCATTCATCATCTGGAATGTAATTTTACCTTTTTCAATTTTTTCGACTCGAGTGGTGTTCGAACCTGGCAATTATATAGCAACTTTCGCCTAGCAATTGGGAGGCGAATGCTCTACCACCAGACCACCATCCAGAGGACAAAAATCCTCTTTCACCGGACTGGCTTTCCACCAACCGTCTCACAACCACAGGAATTACCTGTAATTTTGATGATGTACATAGCAGATATCTAACTTTTACATTTTTCTGAGATCCCTCCTTGCTAGATGACTAGGCACTCGCAAGTATGTAGTTTTTATTATTGTTACGCATTAGTTCTATGAACCCTGTCTTTGACGACGCGCTGGCACTAGGATCTAGCTCATTCATCATCAGGAATGTAATGTGCGGTTCGAACCTGGCAATTATATGGCAACTTACGCTTAGCAATTGAGAGGCGAGTGCTCTATTGTCAAGCATTAGTTCTATGAGCCCTGTGCACTGGTACTAGAATATAGCTTAATCATCATTTGGAATGTAATTTTTACCTTTTCCAATTTTCGACTTGATTGGGGTTCCAACCCGCACAATTCTGCGCCACCTTCGACCTAGTGTTTGGGAGTGCTCTACCACTGGTCCACCATCCAGAGGACAAAAATCATTTAGCAAACCCAACCCCCACCCACCCACCTCCACCACCCACCCACTCCCACCACCACCTCCCCACCCACCCACCCACCGCCACCCCCACCTCACCGCCCCTCTCAAACACCCCCTTTCAAAACGGTACGAATTGATTGGAACTGATAGTATACATTTCAAATAATTTAGTTTCTGAGATCCCTCCTGCTATATATCAATAGGCACTCGCATGTATGTAGTTTTTATGTTTGTGAAATGTAATTTTTAACTTTTTTTAATTTTCAACCTGAGTTGGGTTAGAACTCAAGCAATTCTGCGGCACCTTCAACCTAGCGTTTGGAAGGCGAGTGCTCAAACCACCGGTCCATCATCCATAGGACAAACACCATCTTTCACAGGACCAGCTATCAACCACCAATCTCACAACCACACGAATTGACTGGAACTGATGATGTGCATTCAAGATATTTAACTTTACGTTTCTGAGATTCCTCCAGCTAAATCACGAGACAGTGGTGTGTACGTAGCTTTTCTGATTGGCAAACATTAGTTCTATTAATCCTGCTATTAACGACGTATTGGCATTCGGCTATAACTCCCTCATCATCTAGAATGCAATTTTTACCTGATGCTGTATAGCTGTAACAACTGAGAAGCTCCAAAAGCAGCTCTAGACAAACTCGATGTCTGCCACCGTAAAAAACCTATGCACCATCGCTGGACACCGATGGCTAGACAGAATAATTTCCAATGATGCACTATACACGATGTGTAATACGTCGCCGCTGTCTGTAAGAGTCGCCCATCAAAGACGGTCCATAATTGGCCATGTGCTAAGGCACACCAGCACAGAGGGTCTTGGAACTCGCGCTACTAGGATCCAGCAAATGCAAAGTCAGGAGAGGACGTCATTACATAAATCTGCTAAGCGTGCTATGAGGTGACCTCAAGAAAGCAGGATTAGGTACACTCAAGTCAAGAATGGACCTGAGGAAGCTAAGGATTTCGGCTGAGGACACGTCACAGTAGGCAAAAGCGAAGAAGGACTGATTGCAGCTGTGAGATGTTTCTACTACTACAGCTCAGAATACAGTAATCATACATACACGTCTATGGCCGATACATCCCATCCTCTTGTTGTTAATTTTAAACTTAACGTCCGCTTATATTTGGATGACATTTCTATATACGCCATAAAAGCAGTGCATCTGACCACCTTTAAAACTGCCCGCTTGCATGCAGGTCACGCTAACGCAGGTGAACTGACCAGCGAGTAAGCCACCTATACACACAGATGCCAGGATAACAGGTATAAAGACGATACGCAATTCAGAAATCGGCCAACATCGAAAGCACTTTCACCACCCAACGTGGAAGCAGGAAGACAAGCACAACAAAAGCAGGACAACATACAATTGAACAAGCAAGGCCGAAACGGCAGCGACAACGGGCAATGGCTCGCTCTTTGAACTGAGCGAGCCACAAGTTTGAAAAACTTCACCGCAAAATACGACCTTCAACATCAAAATTTCTAGAAATAAATACAACAAAATCAACATATATACATTTATGAAGAAGCAAAACGAAAAATAAATAATAAATGCGTAGTAGAACGTGTCCTAAATCGACGTCAATAGCAGAGCCAAATCGGCACGACTTCAATGACTACTACTACTACTACTACTACTACTACTACTACTACTACTACTACTACTACTACTACTACTACTACTACTACTACTACTACTGCTTCTGATGATGCTGCTACTGCTGCTGCTAGTAGTAGTAGTAGTAGTAGCAGCAGCAGCAGCAACAACAGCAGCAGCAGCAGCAGCAGCAGCAGCAGCAGCAGCAGCAGCAGACATCTCAGAAAATTGATGGTTACTCCTCAATTCCCGCTGAACACTAGTGAATGCACGGACAAACCCACGTATACCGAGAAGTACTCATAGAAATCTTACTATATTAACTATAAGATTTCTATGGAGGTGCCGCTAGCATCTCCGACAACCAACTTGTAGCCTACTCCTTCAAACGATTGGACAACCAGGCGGCGATTTTCCCCTCACCACCGTTCGCTCAACGACGCCTAATCGCGACTGGCGCCCGTAATGGAACATGCTTGTGTGACTGCCGGGACGACAACTTTGCCACACTACATTTATTTTACAGTTGTTCCGGTTTTTCTGTATAACAGAATCTGGATATTTCAGAATACAAATGGCTGACCAACCCATATCACCTTTCTCGAGTATCCATCTGTGAGCTGTAGTCATATGACGTAATAATCAGCTAAGCGGCATGTAGGATGACGTCATCATTATTACGTCATAAATGATTCTATTTGGCCCGTCCCTAACTCTTAATAGTTCGACACGTTGTACGAATTGTATGTCTCTACTATTTAGTAAACATGCTGTTGAATATTTTGAAACTAATTTGACTGGACGCTATTGCTACCAGAGGCAGCAATAGCGCCCAGTCAAATTAGTTCCAAAATGTTCAATAGTTTACCTGTATAGTTTTCTGAAAATTGATAGTCAGGGAGTTCAGAGACAGATCGATCCCAACACGAGCGAGGTGTGGGTGGAGCTTAGCAAGCGATGGGCTGGGCATGGCTAAAAATAGAAAGGTCAATTGTTTGTTTACGTAAACCACTTTATGGAGGAAAAGGAACATACGTAAATATCAGGAGACCCACGCAGTGTTACACTAACCTTGATATATGTTTATCTCTGGTGCGTGCCCTATATTGATGAATAAATGAGTACAAGGTGAATTAAGGCATTCCTAGATCACGTACTGTTATAGATTGACACGTTTGGGTTTTTTATTCAGCCTTCAGTTTATGGTTGGGATTTTACGCCGCTGCATACGCTGTAGTTGCTAGACATCATCTTCATTTACGCTAACCTTGAATCGTTACAAACCCTAGATATTCTGAAGAAAATCGCGCAGTAAACCATATAGTGTCGCTAAGCAAGATGTTTTGTTATGGGTACATATTCGCCATCCTTTTAATCATATCGCAGAGCATTCCTACAAATCGTATTTAAGCAAACTGAACAAGCATAGTCATTAACCCTCCCATATATTTGCATGATAGAGGGATACCGAATTCAGATTCAGATGAATGGATCACTTTCTAGCTATGCATCGCCCTCTTCATAGCTAAGTTCCGCCCATTTTGCATGTATGTATGTATGTATGTATGTAAATTTCTATAGCGCGTATTCCGGACTAAACCGCTCAAAGGTGCTTTACAAAATTTAGAAATATGCTCATGTGAAAAGGTGAGTTTTTAACATAGATTTAAATGGCTCAATTTTGTTACGATTTTGAATGTCAGATGGTAGATTGTTCCAAAATTTTGGTCCTGCTCTCGAGAAGGCGCGTTCACCGATGGTTAAATTCGAACGTGTTACGACACATAGTAATTGTGAATTTGATCGAAGGGACCTTGCTGATGTTCTTCGTACGATCAGTGAATTTAGGTAAGGTGGTGCAAGATCATGAAGGCATTTGAACACTAAGAGTCCGACCTTATAGCTGATCCGTTCTCTAACTGGCAGCCAGTGTAGTTCGTGGAGAACAGGCGTGATGTGTTCATGCATTCTCGTGCGGGTGATCAACCGAGCTGCTGTGTTCTGGGCTCTCTGCAGACGCTCCAACTGGGCTGATGTTATGCCAGTCAGTAATGCATTGCCATAGTCCAACCGGGATGTTATGGTGGCATGAACAAGTGTTTTAACTGCGTCGGTGTCAAGCAGATTTCGAATTTTGCTGATGTTTCTCATATTGACGAAGATGGAACGAGAGACAGATGTCACATGTGCTTCCATTGAAAGAATGTTATCAAAAGTTACGCCTATGTTGCGGGCACTGTCGCTAAAACCAATTTAGGCCTCTCCAACGTGGAGACTTTTTATGTCCACATTCTGTCGGATGTGGCGAGATGTTATCAAGAGAGTCTCTGTTTTCTTGTCGTTCAGCTGCAACATGTTGTTCAACATCCAATGTTTGATGTCAAGAACACAGTTTTCGACACACTCACGGGCGTTTAACTGATGGTTTACATGGAACTCGAGGTACAATTGCGTGTCGTCCGCATAAAAGTGGTAGCTTATGCCATGCGATCGTATTAAGATTGCATGGTTGCTGCAACAGATTATAGACTTTAAAAACTAAATTCACATCATCTATATGTCAAGGTAACTATACAGGTAAGCTGTTGAACATATTGAGACTTTACGCACAGCTACGAGATCACCCCTATATGGTCTGATACATGCCTGCTCTCGAGTTTACATGAATAAACTTCCCTTTCCCGGCATATTCAATGCTCAGAAAACAAGATCCCTTGCTTATTGGCCACTGTAGGTAGGTTTACAGTTACGTCAGTAAATGTGTGCTAATTATATTATAGATTCAGTAATAGCGTTGCAACAATAAAGATTTACATTTCAGATGGTTTCTCTCGGACCTTTAGAACTTTCGTGACGGAGTTGCGTCATTTGATGGTAATCAATTCTAATACGTGATGTATTTTGATTGTGATGTCCGCTAGCTGCGTGACAGAGGGCATACCTCCATTACTGTGTCGTTTTGCAATCATATAGGCCATATTCGTATAGCGGATTATGACATAAAACGATTTGACTTGATTGGTTATGCAGTCTTATAGCGAGACGGTAGGACTGGGGTGGTCGATTCTCTTGCATCGAACTATCCCCCACCCCGGGCGTCAATTGTAGCGAGAGGCGTTGACACAATTTTTTTGCTGTTTAACGGATAGACTCTGTGGCTGACTAATGACCCGTTAACCCATTTGCACCACGAGTGTCCAAACCGGTCTGTTTGTTCTTGCACTAGTTCTAATATGTGTCTTTATGTAAATTAGCACGAGACTGTCCCCGCCTGCTACAAGAGATGCATCGTGGTTGTGTGTAATATTATGATTGCTGAATATTGCAGTCTGTTCGGGACACCATCTACGGCAGAAGCCCCACGCGAGAGCGTGAAGAGCCTGCATGAGTTCCATCCAATTGTTGGCCCAAAATATCAGCGCAGATGCGCTCGCTGGTATTATATCTGCGCCTCATTACCGGTACGCTTGGTAAATTGCCAAAGTGAGCTCCAGGACGTAAGACGTTGAGAGCAATACTACGAGGGTCACTCTAAAACCCGAGCTTGTGAGGCGGTAGGGGACCTGGCGGTCCTTGCGCCATATATACATGCTCTACGTCGCTATCCATGAATTATCTAAGCGCATTTTGCACCTGATGTAAATGCAACCATGGTTTCCTTGTCCGGTGATACGTTCGTATTGATGTGTGTTAATGCCGTGTTTGAACTGGCCCGTCCGATGGTAGGGCTATGTATGGTGCAAAAGATTAGCGTTCAGCGCAAATTCCTTTGCGCCTGTGTTGTATGTTGGTGCGTGTGTGACTTGTGTATTTTATCTCCTATTTGAAATGGTTGCTCACTATTACTTAAGAGCTATGAGTTGATGCTGATCTTTTATTACTTTGCGATGACGTTTCATGAATGACAAATCGTAGTAAACAAATCGTAGTAAAACAGTACCGCGTAGTAATCCCTATGCGTCACGCTCACATCAATCGATGTTTTATTTGCTCGATTTAAATGGGTTCCGCACCCAACAGCCAATGAAAACACTCCGTTGAATGTGGCACGTGTGCTCATATCGAAAAATATGGAACGGGCTAGAAGGCTTGTTTATATGATAAAATTGGGTATGTTCCAGCAGGCTTGTACTTGCGCCAGTGAGAATGAATTTGACACTTTATGATGGATTGAAATGAAAATGAAAGTGAATAAATTATACAATTTCAAACAACTAAAATGCAGAACTAAGGAACCAAATAAAAGTGGTGATATGATTCCTAACGATACAACGGTATGTAAGATCGAATATTGTCAGAGTCCTGGTGGAGGTGTCTTATAGTGCGCTCGTAGTAGTAGGTGGATATGGATAATGTTTTGCTGGCTACCTTGTTGGGTACGTACAACTTATATTAGGATGATTTTGCACATGTACGACGCCGCTATAACTTATCTACTTTATGGATTTTTTCGGTGCTTTAGCACCGAAACTGGTCTTGCACTTTATAAGAAAACGCAAGGTACGGACTTTGCAATGTTACAATGGTGTTGGATCTCATCTAAAACACACGCCAACAGTCTGCGCAGATTCTACGGGCTCTATGCTTATCCGATACGGCACTGGCGTACTATTAGATATATATTAGTGGAATGGGAGAAGATGATTTGGTGTTGTGCTCTGTATGATCCGTTAACGCGATCTGATGAAACACGTGGCCGATCGTAATCGGTTCCAGGGTATCCCGTAACCCGGAACTGAGTCCGCATTCTGCGCCAACGAGGCCGGGCGCGATTGCCCATGCGTCTTGGTAAATCGCCATTTTTATTACCGAAAGATTTGATTCCTTGGAAGAACGTGTGTGTCCCAGTTGCGCTGCGTTTGAATGTGTATTCGCGTTAATCTGAATCACTGAGTATTCGAATTTTGCGCCCCTGAAATAGCCACTGCAAAATGAACATATTGGCTTTTCATGAATTCACTTTCAAGTGGTCAGTAAAGATGCAGATTCCATTGCCGTGGGCTATTTTTGGAACGTGTAAAAGATTCCGTACGCTATCTTCAAAACACATCTCCTAATTCATCAATTATTCTACTTGGTAGGAGATGCGTTTTGCATCCACATCAAGGAGAAATCAAATCCCCCCCCCACCACACCACCGGGCCCTGCAAACAGGATCCAGGGATAAAACACCCACCACACGACGCACACATAGCATTTGGCCAATTTATTAGCAATACCTTCTGAAATAGCTTCTCAGATAGTCTAATTTTAAACACTTTCCATGTCTCCCCTCGGCCAAATACTTTTCCGGAGTACTAAATTCCCCCTCCCCCTCACCTCCACCCCACCCGCCTTACACGCTTCCTCAACTGCACATCAAAAAATGTCTCCCTGCAGGCTTATAATTTTCAGAAATATTTCCCAACGCCCCCTCCCTCCGCCACCTCCACCCCAACCCCACCCGCAATATGCGTCCGTGGCATAAGGGTGGGTGGGGGGGGGGGGCTGTTATGACCCTGTTATTTGGTAATCGACGAATTTTCTCTCCGGTATATAGAGTGTATATTTTTTGTATTATTCAGAATGCTCTTTCGAAAACCGCCGAATAGAATTTGCTTTGTTTTAATGTGGAATGATGTTATGAAACATGATTGCAGAATCGGGCAAGAAGTGCATACTGCTGACAGGAATACCTCTTGATAATGGCCATTGTATAGTGTATTGAACGATGGTCACTAATGGCATGCGGTCGCCTAGTGGACCACAACTCAATTGTTAGGGAAAATAGACGGATGCATTTTAGCTATGTACCGCCCATTTCTTGCTAGGCACCTCCCACCCTTTGCGCGTGGTGGATCGATTTATTTAACTTAAACATGAATTCCCAGAATTCATATTTCAAGATAACTATATAAGTAAGCTGTTGAATATGTCAGTAGCTGTTCGTAGTCAAATTAGTTTCAAAATATTCAACAGAACGTTTCTTAATTTCATCAAACCATACAATTTGTATACTTGATTAACTGTTCCTGCTTCACGGTGGGGTTATAGCGGCGTCAGCCTACATGTTAAAGGGGAACCCAAGTCGGGTCGCCATCGGTTGCATAAAACACGCAGTTCTATCGTAGAGCCCATATTTAAGCTACTGTGTAAAACTTTCCTATGACATTTATATATAAATCCCATTAAAATGGTGTCAAAAACGCTATGTTGCTATAATTTTCTGCGAGTTAATTAAACCTATGACGTCATAGGTTGAATCCTATCCGACAAGGACCATGCTAACGGCACTCTTAAGACAGGAGTGCATGCACTTGGATGGTGACATCTCTCTCGGTGATACTGCTATCGATATCATTTATATATGTACAGATTGAAGAGATTAAGACGTTTATCACACTATCGCAACTTTATGGAAAATATGTGTTATTTTCATACATTAGTTGCCGAACATTAAGACGGCCATTTTCTATGAAGATACATGCCAATTACATGACTATTACAATATCTCAGGAAGTTGTGAGGCTAGTATGAGAACATAAGTACCTAAAGATGGACTGGATGTGTGTAAGAACTATTTAAACTCTTATATTAATAGATGAAACGTTAATAACATTATCTGCCGTAGCGCCGTGAGGGTGTTAATTCGAAAAGTCGTAATTATATTGATATGCATATACTATCGCGTCATTCATTTATCTAAAGATCAAATCTTGATGTCAAAATCGGCACCATCAGAGAAATCAGACAAATGGTTGTTATTATATATTCTTCAACATTTCCGCAAATATAGTTTATATATTCCTAACACCGCGAGAAATACCCTATAAAAGGCAACTCACAAATTTATTGCAATAGTATTGGATGAAAGCGAGAAAAACGTTCAACTTATGACGTCATACGCCTCATCCTGGAATAGAAATTTAACTAATGTATCACATATTTAAATAACGAAGATATATATTTCTAATTTGAGCACAGAGCGTGCAATTATATTTTTGAAAACGTTACGGTCTGTAGATTTATTTTATACAGAGTAGTATAGAAGGTCTGGTGTTTCCCTTATGTAATTGATAATGACGTTATTTATTTGGGTAACAGATGGAATCCCTCCATAGGTTTAACGATTACGCACAAAGATATCTATTAATGACCGTAAGGAATCTTCTTATCTTTCCAATAGAGGTAGGCACTAAAGATGAAAGCATTCGCAGAATGTGCGCACCATAGATGCTGTTGACAGATTGATCAACTCGTCGGCAAAACTCTGACAACACAATCTATGACTTACACTAGGGGAATTGGCAAATTCTCTCGTGAAACTTACTATCATCGCTAGATAAATCTGCTTTCATCAGCGTGAAGTCTACCGCGTCCATCCGTGTGTCTATCCGCGTTAACACTAGGGTTATGGTCGATTCCCGAACCATAACGAACTACAGTTGACCTGATCGCAATCGAACATCAAATAGGTAATTAGCTAATTAACTATTGTCGACCAGCGTCCGCGCTCGATTTTAGATAGATAATGAGAAATTTACGTAATATTCCAAATGGTCGATTGTTGTCCCTTAGCAACTGCTAAATGCATATACAAATATAAATATTTCACTAACTTCATTTAAGTTTAATGAAATTACACCCTGCCAATGTGTATCGATGTTGTCAAGTCCAATTCCTACTCGACATTTTTCATAGATATTCTTTGAAATTTTGCTATACGAAAATAATCATTTCTATCCCATCAAAGTAGCAAAGTTCGTTAATAAGGAGGTAATGACTGCAATGGTTGCCTGGTGCCAAATAGTCTGTAATCGTAATTCAATTGTGAATCTGCTGAAACCTAGTCACAGTTTAACGACCCAGCCTTCGCATGCACATCCAATGTGTATGATAAAGAAGCAAGCTAAATGAGTATTTTTAGCGAACGGAACTTGACCTAAAGAAAGATCGCTACATTAAAGGCAGTCAGAGTTTTGTGCTCTGTTTATAGTTAAAATAAGGGTAGCTTTTCCCGTTGTTGCATGCTAACTTGATGGGTCTTCCATATGCTAAATTATGCACAAGTTTACTTTGCAAATATTCCACGTTTAATGATGTTACCTATCCACCCCCTGGCATGTGTTTGTAAAGTGTGAAGTTTGAAATTATGCGATGTGGCCAATGTTGATTCGTGACGGGTCGCAAGTGTTTGCGATGACAAGGCATACACGCATCGACTTTGTTCATGAGGGTAATTGGAACTCCCCCGCTGTTGCAGTTTTATAAAATTATTGCGACACCTGCAGCATTGTATAGGGGCTTCATGACTTGGCTGAGAATTTTAGAACAGCGAATCCACAGCTTCCCGAATGCAATACTTTCCGTTGCAAAAGGATTGGCAATACCATTTAGGCCTAAGCGCAGAGAGATGAGTCCGAGATTACGGCCCTTGGCCACTTCTCGCAAATGACTAAGGTACCTTCATCATTCGTCTCCTTTGTGCTGGACAGGTATATATGCGTGAGCTCGACATTGTCTTCATTCATGAAGAGGTTTGAAGTCGTTAGATGCGTTGCGGCTATTGGAAGAAGCTCATCAAGCAGACCCATTTCTTCATCGAGGAAATCAACATCATCTGCATACGCCATAGTGGCATAGTGAGCTCCTGGGATTGGATGATTTGTTCTTGCCGAATGTTCTTGAACATCTGATATAATGGACCTTTCCAGTTTTAGCTATGCCCCGCCTATCTTTATTTAAGTTACACCCACACCTCGTCCATATTTGGATCGATCAATCTCTGAACTCCCTGACTATCAATTTCCAGAAAACTACACAGGTAAGTTTTCAAATATTTTGAAACTAATTTCACTGGACGCTGTTGGCAGCAACAGCATCCAGTCAAATTAGTTTCAAAATATTCAACAGAATGTTTAGTAAATGGTAAAGACATACAATTCGTGCAACGTTTCAGACTATTAAGCATTAAAGACGGACTATATGTAGTTATTCTTGACGTCATGATCAATTAGTTTGTTGTGGGTAATTGGCGAATCTGTGGTATCTTCGGATGGTATCGGATTCACGTGACATGTCGATTCCCATCTGGTAGAAATATTTTGATATAGAACTACCGATGCCAGCATACATTCTGCCCAGACTATTTTGTCGTAACTGCATCCTCTTTTAAAGCCGCGCGTCTAGTATCCTGTAAATCTGTCACTTTTATCTGTGGTATTAGATAAGTTCTCATTTGAGGGAACAGGCATTTTCGGTTTATCCATCAATCAAGTGACATCATAATCAACTGCGTGACATGTAGGGTAACGTCATAATCAATGACGTCATGAATGACGTAGATAAATTCTTTGTACGAATTGTATGTTTCTACTGTCTAATAAACATGTTATTAGGCAGCAAAAGCGCCCAGGCAAATTAGTTAGTTTCAACATAGTCAACTAAATGCTTGCCTGTAGAGTTTTCTGGAAATTGATTGTCAGGGCGTTCAGTGATCGATCGGTCCCAACACGGACTGCGTGTGGGTGGAGCTTATCTAGAGATGGACGGGGCATAGCTAAAACTGGATTGCTCCATTCACCTACTGGCCTCAAGTTGGAAAGAGCTTTATATGGTTTCTTGAGATTAGGCCCGGCGATGTGTTTGCCTTCTCACACGGCATCTATATATGGAGCTGTTGTTCTCTATGCTTGAGGATTTCGTTGTTGATGTCATCTGGCCCGTATGCGTGGCCCTTCTCTAGCACCGCTTCTACGTACATTAGTAACATTTGCCTCTGTTATTGGATAGAGGAGATGTTTTCGCTAGTAGCCGAACGGAGATAGTGGCATATCTTTTAAGTCGGTGACTTATCGTTGAACCATTCTCCGATTGTCCGTAGCCTTTCTCTGGTCAGAGCCGATGAACTGTTCATAGGTATTGTGTACAGCAGGTGGTTGTTGTGACGTGCTGGTTCGTAACGCTGTGGTCGCTCAGTGGAAGTAATTTCGTTTACCGGGTCACCGTCTCTTTTGCTGGCTATAATTCCTTTAAGCGTTCACGGATGCCTTTACTACGGAATAAGCATTCTGTTACATATTTTGAAACTAATTTGCCTGGGCGATGTTGCTAGGCAGCAACAACACCCAGTCAAAGTAGTTTCAAAATATTCAACAATAATTATACTTTTCTGGAAAATGAGATTTAGGAAGTTCAGAGTTCGAGCGATTCCAACACAGAAAAAGCGTGTGCAAAGCTTAGCTAGAGATGGTTGGGGTATAACTGAAACTGGATTCACCGATTGGATACATTATTGATCATCTGCTAAGTTATTGTTCTCTATACCACGCGTGTGTTGCGTTGTTATTAGTTAGTCATAGATCACAGCTACCTCCTCGTGTGTCAACAGCGCCTCAAAGCGCTCAAAATGTTATCATATTAATTAACCATTCAATGAGCAAGATCGTTTCCAAGAAACTATAATTTTCCCACTTAAATTTCCTAGAAACGGACAATCATCATGGCCACTAAAGGTGCCGTTATTGTCGGACCAGACGACTCTTGGATAAATAGTCAAGAAAATCGAAATTTCAGCCTAGCCAGTGTCAAGATATAGGCCAAGAGTGCCCTATTTTTGACAATTTTACCACTGGAATGACTGGATCGGTAACCGAGCCAGTCATTTCAGTCATAAATTTTCAAAGAATATGACACTCTTGGCCTATAAATGGACGTTTCTCAACACACACCATATACCTTTTGACCAGTTTAACAATTAAAAGGTTAACTTGACACAACAGGGGTTAATCTTGGATTTAGTTTCTAAGATTGTTTGTATTTGAGACACTCGATGCCTTTGTGGTTTTTAGTGTGTTTATAAGCCTTGTATCAACAACGTATCTTGTCCAAGTGGTTCGATGTCGGCGTAGATGCTCAAAGGCATTATAAAATATGTGTACACATCAAAGCAACTAATTATGAATCACAATTATAATTGCTTTTTCCAACACCATAAAGATCGATACATAAATCGAGTCCTATGTTCTGGTATGTTGTATTGAAGTCGCCACATATGAACAGCTGTCATCTTGCTGGGATACTGATGGCTGTACGCGATGTTTCATGGAGAGAATGGACCTTTCCGGTCTTAGCTATGCCCACCCATCTCAGTGTGTCAGTATATCAGACATGTGAAAGCTGGTCGGCCAAACCTTGACTACCAGTCTTGGTGCGGTGGTCCAGTGGAAAGATGTCTGGTTGCTGATGCTATGCGAAGTTGCAGAATAGCGGTTCGATCCCCCGACTGGGAGATGGTGATCAACAAATCAAACTAATGGGTGCATGACTGTCGGCTAAGTTAGAACATGGAAATTTAAGCCGCACGTTGCCTGTGCGTCAATGAAATAAAAATACATATACTGCCAGAGCCGTGCTGGAGTCAGAGTACAATAGGCGTAAAAAGCCTAGGATTGAATCGTGGCAGGTGCATCCGCAGATAGTCCCATATGAATCGGCAGTGTGTCAGAGCCGTGCTGGAGTAAATAGGCGTAAAAAGCATGACTGTCGGCTAAGTTAGCACATGGAAATTGATCCGCACGTTGCCAGTGCGTCAATAAAATAAAAATACATACATACACGCTGCTTTATATGCTGCTGTTTGCTTAAGATTGTTCATTTCAGGGTCGTGCTATATATGTCTGATATTTAATATAATGCTTCTTTCTTTAAGAAGCGTTAATTTAGGGACATGACCCGGAAAATAGTGTTCCATTCTATATAGATGGTTATATAGATATAGGTCTATCACACCGCCGACGCGTGTGTAACACATACGGTGGTAGGCCTCACTCGGAGTGTAACATATTATCCTTACAAAAGATCAATCTTTAAATCCTTTATATCAAAATAAATGTTGTCATAGAAAAAACATGTGGCTTCATTCTTAGATACGCTCGATGAAATCCGTGACGTTCTCAATGACATGGTCCTGTTGAGCTATATGTATTTGTGGGTATGTGTAGGAAGATATCGTAGGTATTGAATCTGTGTATAGATGCCACGGGCTTAGGGATGCCTTCAGGTGCCATATATCCCACCAATAAAGGCAATAGTTAAGATACAGATATATTCTTCACTTAATTGAAACATGTGAATAAAGGTGGCCATCAGAAATCCGACAGAATTGTGCTTGAAAATATAATTTGCATACTTCAGTGCAAATATTCACTACAATAAAATGATAACGCTACAGCCTCGATTTGGATTTAGTTGTGTATAGAGAATTAACCGTTTGAATGTGGAAAGCAATCTATGCAGGTGAGTGATTGGTGCAAGCTGAGTGACCATTCAACACAAAGGGCATATAACAATTAGTACACCCATATACGGTTACGGTAAGCTGTATTGCCACACATTGAGGTTATCCTGAGTAGTAGTGTCGGAATTAAAATGATAGCACCCCCGCCCCCGCCCTCTCAATCCCTGGGGAATAGGTTGTTGAGAGGGAGGTAGTATCACACCACTACTACCAGCATTTGAACCACGGCAGACTCTGGCATGTTCACATGTTACGCAGGGAATCTGGTGCTGAGCAGGGGTCTCCAGCAGACAACCACAGCCTACCCTCTTCACCCCATAGAGGTGGCAGACAGACTTAATCTCTTTACGTGAGCGAAAGCGGTCGTAAATGTTTCTCCGCAAGGGGTCGACCCAAGGAGTGTACTGGGGCGTATCTCGGAAGTGGGCCCACTTGGCATCCAATATCACGGCAGTCTCAGCGCCCTGTGTCACTGCTGTAGACGCCAGCACGAGCAGTATGATAAGAATCATGGCTATATATAAAGAGTTAAACTGAACAGAGTGAATCCCTCGAGCAATAGCTGTGCCAGATCGAGCCCCATTCCATCCGGATCGATAGTTATCTTTATCCCCTCAGGGGTAGGGGCTAGCTGCTTCACTCTGCCGTCGGATAGGAAACGTAGCTCTAGGACTATATGAGTCGTTTGCGGGCTAGTGAGTCCGACTCGGTGAAGCAGTTTAACAGCACCTTTGACTTTGGAGACATGTGACACACCATCTACCCATAGGATGCCATCCTGGAGGTTAACAGCTTCGTCTGGTCCATCGAATGGACGAGCTTTCCAAATGTAACCCCGATCCAATGACCCACCCTCGTCAGGGAGACACCTTCACCTATGTAGGTGAGGAAAGATGATACCCGATTGTAGAGCTTTCGAACTGTCCCATCCTCACAACAGTAGAGAGGGGAGTAACCTCTATGTCAATGACTGCGGGAGGCCTATACAGGGGCAAGCATGTTTGCCAGTCACCCCCAGGTCCAGCGTGGTACCACACTTCATTCTTCTCAAATATGAACTGCAGGTTTTTTGCCAGGGTCAATAACAGTCCATCATGGTCCATCGGCGGGGCACCACTTGAATAGGGTTTGACCAGATGAAAGCTGAGATCATTATTTAGGGTGTTGATGTCTGCCACCTCTGTATCTGAGAGCTCAATCAACGGCCCGAGGATGTACCTCCTCTTCGGGAAATCATACCGAAACACGATCTTGTGGCCATCTATGTTGCGACGCAGGTGCTCCTTCGACACATCCTTGAGGTCTGTGAGCAGCTCCACCCCATCACCACCAATGGGGTGGAGGGAGAATGCCTTTGAGTTTGCTTCGTACTGTAGGGCGCATGACTTGCCATCGCTCTCTTCTACCTTGGCAGTATAAACTGCGTACACATCTGCCAGGTCAGCAAGACCAGTCGAGTGAGCAAATATGGGTTCCATAGCACGCTATAGGAGGTGTTTAAACAGTTTATATATAAACATATAACCATGCCGATTGTGTGACTGCTGCTCTCCAGTGGCGAGAACGTAATCTCACCCTCTCTAGAGGGGAGACGGGTGGTACAGTACCGTGTAGAATGGGTCCTTTCGAGGTGCCCCAGAAGGGCACAACATAAATACACGCCGATGTGCTACATCAACCTCCGGGCAGTGCACACATCAGCTCACTGGTAGAACTCGGCCGGGACGTGATAGAGTATCTCCCAGGTGCCAACAGCAACCTATGGAAAGCTATCAGTCCTAGCCTGTTCACACCTGTAAATCACCTGTTTGACAGCCCCTCCATTGACATATGTCAGCACGGGTGGGGTATCGGATGCCCATTTTGAGTTTACGCTCTTATTACTCATTGACCTGACATGATATCACACCAGGAATATCTGACACTTGCCGAGATGATGAAGATCCCGCTACATGGTTGCCCCTTCATGACCCCTGCACAGATAAAGGCCCAGAGGCTCACGGCCTGGGGCCTACAACAAGAAGGAGAGCGCCTACAGTGGGAGAGCTGGTATCAACAGAACGTGAGCATTGCAAGGAGGCGAAGGAACAGTGAAGGTTTCTGACACTGGCAGGCCCTCCTGGAGGAGAGTAAGTGGGACGCAGGAGTCTTGGCAGACGCCAATGAGCCAGATGTAGTGGAGACCGTGGACGATGCCACAGACGAGGATGAGCCAGATGCCATACAGTGGGAAGAGGAGATGGCACAGAAGTGTAAGACCAAGAAAGCCATCCAGCGGCGGACCTACTATATTGGTCATAAGGTGAAGTTCCAGATCGCATGTCTCAGAAAGCTACTGGCACTCGACATAGTCCTGGATGACCACTGTCTAAGAGACGTCTGTCTCGACACCAGCAAGCTGGCACGGTTCATCCAGGCTCTCCAAAATGAACCCTTCTATGACTCATGAGAAGATTCTGCAGGTGATGCAGGTTTAATCTCCAGGTATACTATGGCAAAATCAGAGTGGCAGAAGCAACCAGAACTATATCCCTCCCTGACAGCTAACGAGGGCGGTACCATCCATGGCTGGCGACTCCAGCAGATAGATACCATCAGACAGAATCTCGTCCATGAGGCAGAAAAGTACAGCAGAACGTGCAGGCGATATAAGACAGCCTACAACGTCCTCGTGCATACAACCACTGCTGGGGTGTGATTGGAGCCAGTGCTGGGGTGGCAGCTGTGGCCACTCTCACTACAGGGCTGGGTGCCATCGTCGCCATCCCGCTGGGTGGCGTGACACTAGCCACCACTGTCGTGGCCACGGGATTGGGGGTGGGGCAGATCACAAGGAGCCTGGAGATGCATGCTAAGTACGTGGCATTGGCACAGAGTATGCTACGGACTATCGACGAGTCTGTCAGCAAAGCTCTCGAGGATGGCCAGGTCACCGATGACGAGTACCACCATATATTGAAGGTCCAAGCCCTGTACCACATGGAGAAACCTAAAGTGCGACAGCAATACCTCAAAGGCTCCAGCGGGCGGGTTGATATGGAGGAGTTAAAAAACGAGATGTTACGGCGAGGTCGCCTTGCTGGTCTCTGGAGTCGAGACGACTATAAATAGTGTACTGCCTGTACGGTAGCTTTAAGAACACCAGTATAGATGGCCTTCCCACTGAACCTCATGACAGTTATCCGGAGCCAACCGCCCCTCCTGGGTACACCCTTGACTGGCCTGAGAGGTCTACTGGATGATATACCAGAGCTAACACCGTGGATGGACGGTCCCGAACCAGCTTCTCCGTCAACCCACGATTGCTGACCAACCGCCCCATCACCATCAAGGATGCGAAGCAAGCTCATACCTAGATGGCTGCTCCAAGCCTCTCATACTGGAATCAGCAGCCGTGTGGTGTGCCATGGCAGGATGTGGGGTAAGTTCCATGCTGCTTCACTCCTATTCTGGTACTCCTGAAGATCTGCTCATTGCCAGCTCTTTCAGATTCCACGTGTACTTCGCGGTGCGACGAATCCTCCATGCGCTGGGTGCAAAGCTCCCTGATACAAACGACTTCGACCCACAGCTCAACAGTCATAGTGTCTCAGTGGCCAGCAGACTACAGAGAGAGTTCAGAGCTCACCCAGACTATCGGTGGCATGGTGATGACAACAGCGGTCTAGGGGTTATGTATGGTGACCCGAGACATGACTACTCAGGATTCCCCTATCGAACACCCCAATGAGTAGGCCGTCGGAAGACAGGGACATTTTTGTTCAATCCAGACCATGACCATGGAGCGCTGGTGCAAAATATGCACATCACTGGCTTGCAGCAGGACTATCCAGATGTGTGGAAGTACTTTGTCCCACACACCACCTCAGGCCTCACACTGCAGGGAACGTTCGGATCAACCAGTCCCTGGAAGCACTGTGCTACTGCCTCCTTACGGCACAGACCCTGCTGTGGCATTCCATAGATGGTGTCAGCAGAGCAGAGGTCAAGGCCATGTTCATCAGTCTCGCTGAGGATATAATCATCGTGGCAGGCCCAAGCAGAATTATTGATACGTTCCAGCAGGGGTTGCCGAAGGCCCGTCACAAACTTGACTTTGCTATTTCACCACACCTACGGTTGATTCCGAGCAACATGATCGTGAACATCGAGGACCTCCAAGTCAGGGGCTATAACAACATGATAGTCGAGGGGAGTTCCCCCAGTGTCCACTTCGGCTTCAACACCGACCTCAACGCACCTAAGCGTAGTACGGGCCATACAGTCATTCCGAGCCTGACAATGCAGCCAGTCGACACGGCAGCTCCAGGCACCCCGACACTGCAGCCAGTCGACATGACATCACTTCCCATGGTAGATCTACGAGTGTTGTCTGGCCTAGCTATCATGGCGCTCGGGATCAGCCTACTCCGCCGCTAGCAAATCAGCTATAAGACTATCCTCACTCTCTACATTAGCAGCCATCTTGGATGGGACCACGGTGAGACACTGAACCAGCTTGGCCTGTCCTACAGCCCCTATACCCGCTGCCAACATGCACATCCATGGGCTGGAGGGTTCTGCAGCCCATCCTTTTTCCAGCTTATAGTATCACAGAGCCTTGTTCAGCTCTGAGTCTGGTGAGGCCATGGCAGTCTGAAACTGCTGGAACACATCTGACAGATACTCCCGATCCTTGTAGAAACCTTTAGCTCACAGGAGCTGTTCGACAATACTCCCGCCCATGATAAGGTATTCGAGGAAGCAGATCTGTCCCTTACCAAATCCTAGATAGAGCTTCACAGCTGTCAGAACATGTTTAAGATGTCTCAATAGAGAAATGAATATTCCTGAGTACCAACCCAGCCACCTGGCAGACGCAGACTGGGAAGATCTTATTAGCTCTCTCGACAGGGGATGCAGACGTTTAACCACGTTGTATACTCAGTGCTTAAACAATGACGTCAATGGTACACATCGTGAAGCAACTGCCAGAGAGCCAGGCGAGTCTTCAGAAGGTGGAGAACCTGCTGCGAACCAAGACACAGAAGTTACTAACCAAAGCAAAATCTCTGGCAGTCCATGTCGCCAGTAAGGTGGCGGCGAATGTGGCCGTGGTGAAGATGACAGGGGGAAATGAGGTTCTTCCTGCCACCACTGCGGCTGTCCTCGCTACAGTGGTGAGTAGTGTGGCCGGGAACTGTCTTGGAATTACTCACCCAATCCCAAAGATCGCCCTCAGTGGTGCCTCCTACACTGTTGCCGCCAAGATCATGGGTGAACGTGTTACACTAATGGAGGCCGCGGTTCTAGGGCTAGCAACGAGTGTAATGGCTGAGATCATTGTCACCTATGTTTAAAACCTCTGAATAGTGAGAGATGGATCACGAGACCCCTCCAGCATATGAGGCATGGCGTGCCAGAGGGTGGTGTGTAGCCCATAGTCGAACACGCAGACTGAGGATTGCCAATGCCCGGGAATGGTGGACCACCCACACGGCGTGCCCCTGCAGAGAGGGCCAGTACCCTTAGCACTGCTACCTATTCCCTTGGCCGACTGCGTGGTCCTCCTATGCTCAAGTATGTCACAGGGGTATGACTAGTAGGTTTAAGCCGTCTGTATATAGCACAATGACTCTGTCACTCACAGACCTAGAAAGCAAAGAGATAGGCGATCTTGCTCACTTGGGCGAGGTACGCCTCGGATCAGAGGACACTGTTGCTCCTATCTCCCTCCTAAACCTCGATGAGAAGGGAGACCCACGGGAGATCCGAGGTACCATCCCAGCCCGAGATCGCATCGGGAACACTGACACGGTAGGACAATCGGCCATTAACAAGGCCAAGACTGTATGCAAGGCGATGGGCATCAAGGAGAGGGCGACGATGCGAGGTATGCTCGGAGTCGATGAGGCTGGAGCCATCAAGGTTATGGCTGAGTCCTATGCACATGATCTGGTTAAGGATCTCCTGAAACCCTGGTGCTCATTCCGACAGGATGGAGAGAATCTCAAGATAGGCACCATCAGCCTGAGTAGTTTCACTGTCGATGGCAAAAACGGTGCTACCGCCAGCCTCCAGCTACTTGAGGTGAAGAAGTCAGGGTTCTTTGGTTTGCGGTTTAAGACCACAGAATAGTCAGGGCTTCCCGTGTATGTATCATACAGATACTGGATGTACTAGACACTGTGGGTGCTGACACAGGCCCTCTACGCTATCTTCTCAGCTGCTGTTGGGATTTCATGCTTGATGCCTCCATCGCATCCTTCGTATCCGCCGGAGGTGCAGGATTCCCCACTCTGCAGGTGAAAGAGCTGGTGCAGGAAGTACTGATGTTTAGTCTCCCAGATTTAGACGAGGCTACCGCCGACCAAGTGCTAACCATCCTCTGCACGCATGTCTGTACCATTCGACAGTAGGCCAGCAGATGCTGGCCAGGTGGTGCTGATCATTGCCCTATCAGGACATGGGGAAAACATATTGCTGCAGGCTCTCCTGGCTGAACATCTACACTCTCAATACATCCTTCTGGTGTCTGACTCCGCCGCTGAGGGAGTTGATAGTAATGATCAATGGAACAATGGCCCAATCACCAATACACAGAACCTGCAAGCACTGGTGGAGAAGCTGCTGGCAGTCTGACTGACAGAACCACTTGTTCTAGTTATCGATCACCATGCAATGGACCAGACGACAGTCACCTACCTCAGCAATATCACCAGGCGCATCCGGCACACAAAGATATCTGTCTTCATCCTCCTTCAGAAGTACACCCACGAGATCTCACTGGACATCCGCCACAATGCCCAGTTGCTATACTTCAGCTCCAAGTGTGGACGTGCCCTGCTCGAGACCATATATGACAGCCTAACCCTCAAGGAGACCAAAGGGGACTATGTCACAGGTGTACAGAGGGCGGCTTAGCTGTACCACTTCATCTTCAGCAACAAGGACACAGGTGAGCTGTCATACTTCAAGCCATCTCGGGAAAAGGCACAGACCTTCACCTACAAGCTGAATCCAGCCAGGAAACTAGCCTGCTGAATGCGTCATCGCTGATAGACTGTCCACGGTCTCCGCTGCAACATTTTTTCAAGGTTGTGCCGTCTCCGCTACTTCGTCCGTGGTCTCCGCTGCTTGAGGACCCATGGTCTCCGCTGCTACTTCAGCAGTTTTGGCAGAAGCTACTTCATCCGTGGTCTCCGCTGCTACTTCGGCAGTTTTGGCAGAAGCCTGTCGCTTCTCCTTCTTCTGACGAAGTGGCTTCTGACGAAGTAGCCTCTCCTGAAGCTTCTTAAGACGATACTCTCGCTGAAACTCTTCCCACTGAGGGTCCCTCTCTGGGATTTTGTTCATCTGATGCATCTCACGGAAAACCCACTTTTCCCATGTGAGCCCTTGACTAACAGTGCACTTGCTAGCAGCGTACTTGCCAGGGATGGGGTGGTGTTTCATGAGGTAGTCCAGGAAGTCGGGTCAATTTCTGGGGATTCCAGAAAGGCTTGCAGATCACTGTACAATTTCTCGCACCTCCTTACGGCCAACAGTGACCCCCTCCTGAGTACCTTCTGCATGACCGGTGGCATGGCTCTCCGCTACAGCGGCACTGACCGTATCCCTGACGTGGTTGTTTGCTTCAGACTGGATTCTATCCAGAATCTCTCGCTCTTCCTGGCTATGGAGGCCAAATACGGCATCCCACTTCCTGACCATTAGTAGATCTTTGGGGTCGACCTACCCTTTGGAGAGCTAGAATAACAGGACTGTTGGTTTGGGGCACAGGTGGTAGGCCGAGTGTCTTGCCTGGGTGCTGTCAAACTTCCAGTAGAGTCAGGAGTTCTTTTGTACTACGAGCTAGCGCTCCATCCTCTATGGCAGCCAGTATCTCCGCATCAGATGGAGGGGTGACTGTGGCTCACTCATGGATAATGTTGATGTCACGAAGCAGTCCTCGGACCCTGTCACAGTGGGACAGTGCACGCCGTGGCTGTGACTGCCGTGCCGACTTGTCCTGCTTCCTATAGACAATCTGCTGGAGAACTTTACCAAACATGGCAGCCGTTTAAACCCTCTATATACACAGACCTTAAACACGCTGCAGTATGAGCAACATCCAGATGGTGGCCATTGAACCCACGACATCGCAACGCGCTGATTCTCGGAAGGACTGCCTGATGGCCATTAGACCCAGTATACACGATGAGAACCCGTTGTCCGTTGCTGGGAAGTACATTGACTTTGCAATCTCTGCACAGATTCACGAGATCAAGAGCATAACACTCGAGTTCAAGCTTCAGAGCACAATAGAACAGACGCAGGTTCTGAGCAGGTGGGAGATCGCGCAGAGCAACAGCACAGTGGACACCACCTATGTGAACGATGAGTACCGAGTCCTAGGTCCGCTGGCTCGTGGCCCAACCGTCTATGCGAAGGGAAATGGGTACTACGCTGTGGAGTGCAATAGGGGGTTCAATGGAATTCGAACTACGGGCAGGTGTCGAGGAGCCTGTGGCAGTTCAACTTGTAACCCTCCTCGAGAACACACACGTGAATCCGGCTGCCATGCAGGATAAGCTGTTCCTCCAGGTGTACACTGAGCAGCTCGCAGATGCGACAATGAATCCTCCAAGGCTTCGTGTCTGGTATGACGAGAATGACCAGGAGCTGAAGCAAACGGGTTCCAAACAGTGGATCGTGCATGTGGAGCGAGAACACCATCAGGTCCAAGCCACATCTAGCCAACGGGTAGAGCTGGCATTGCATCGTGGTCTGATCTGTGTCACTGTTGCGGTGCTGGTTCCGAAGGGACGAGCCATCCAGCACGTGGATAAGCTAGACGACTTCAAGCTTGTGGTTGCTGGGACCAATGTTCTTGGTGAGGTATGCGAGCTGGCTGATTGCCAACTCTACAGACAGACAACTAAGTCATATGCACTTCTGCGCCTAACCAGTGGAAGCGACGACCTCGACTCGGCACTCGAGGGCCATCACCACCTTGGGGTCAGGGACATCCCACCTAATCATGGCAACCTGCTCAGTTTCAAAATCGGAAACCTCATAGCTGGGACTCGCTCATTAGGTGTGATGGTACTTTAGTTTGGCGATGCTAAGGTATGTGTGTCAAACACATTAAGTATTCAGCTTGCGCATGCATAGAGCACGACTCCTGCCATTGTCCCCACTGCAGCTGCCACCACTAGTATAAGCTCTGCTTTCTTCTGACCTGTCGATGCTTCATAGTCGAGCATTGGTCAGATATTTTTACAGCCTCGTAGTACTCATCGAGACTCTCATCTGTCTCTTTGATGCTCTGGTTGGCCTGAGCTCAGAGTTGTCGTCGGCGTGCCTCGCTCTGGCGCATATACTCGAGGGCTTTGCTATACTCAAACTTCTTCTTAGACAGCTTCTCCATCACCTGGTTATGACGCTCATGCTCGACCTCTGCCACCTTCTTGTCGGCGAAGCTGAGTCTCCAGTTTGCTAAGGCAAACACACCCACACTCAAGATTGCGGATGCCATGCTATAGATTACAGTTTAAAGCTACTATATAGCTGCCCCAGCGACGCGATGTATGAACCAGAGGCTGATCTAGTCGAGGATATAGATGACGAGGACTATGAGGAGGACTATGATGAGGAGGATCATGATGCATACGACTACGATGTAGCGGAGACTGCGGGTGAGTATGATGATGTAGCAGAGACCGCGCCTGAATCCCGCAAGCTAGGACACAGAGTGAAAGGAATCTATCGCACTTACATAAAAGGTTCTATTGGGCCACTGGCAGCAGTTGGGGCTCTGATCGTTCTGTTCACAACGAAGGCTGGCGAGACAGTCCGCAAGCTCGCCAACAATGCTCTCCATGTGGTGGAGAAGATTTCTGAAGTCATACCAGCCATCGCCTCAGGAGTAGGCACGTTCTTCGGAGTCGCAGGCCCTTGGCTACCGTGCATTGCCATAGCACTCGCGGCCATCTGGGCCACAGAACAAGTAAGCCATACTATATAAGGATGGCGTCTCTGTATGACCTGGTCAAGTCCCTTAACTGGCAAGCCTTTGTCGATAAGCTACCCTTCAGTGACGGCACCAGCGCTGCAGAGATTAGACAGCAGTGTTCACAGTTATTCGAAGAGGTGTTCATCGATGGCCGGATGAACAACAGTCGTCTGTTCGCCTGTCTGGAGTTTGTCCAGGCCATACATAATAGAACAGGAGTCGACGTCAGGTATGAAATCCGGGAGTTCATCAACCGCCTCTCTTGAGGAGGTCTACTACCAGCCTGGTGGATACTATCGCGAGTCTCACCAGTTGCTCAAGTGCGCACGTCACAAGGGCCACAAGTTCACATTGGAGGCAGTTAGCCAGTGGCTCAGCGACCAGGCGATGTGGCAGATATACAGATCCCGTCCACGGCACATCAGGCATGCACATATCGATGAACCTGTTCCGAACAGAGTTCACCAGGCAGATGTTCTATTCCTTCCACATGACAGCATCTGTTCCAGCCATTCCGGCAAGGGAACATGTAAGACCTACAAGTACGCCCTCACCATCGTCGATGTCGCCAGTAGGTACAAGGCTGCTGTACTGCTTATGGATAAGTCCACAGGGCAGGTGGCCCAAGCATTCAGCAGTGTCTATGATGATCCGGAAAAAGTCCCTCCAATGGCCAGAATTGTTACAGGTGGATGATGGTAAGGAGTTCAGGGGCGAGACAGCAGCCCTCATGTGGAAACACAGTGTGGCGATAAGACGAGGTGAAGTTGATCACCACCATGCCCAGGCAATCATCGAGCGCTGGAACCGGACTCTGGCAGAAAGACTGTTCCCACATCAGTATGCTCAGGAGATGGCGTGTCCTGGTGATCGCCCCAGGGTGTGGGTGAAAGGTTTGCCTACGGTGGTAGAGCGATCCAATTCTGAGGGCCCATGGTGGTAGAGCGATCCAATACTGAGGGCCCACGGTGGTAGAGCGATCCAATACTGAGGTTATTCGGTTAACTGGTAAGAAGCCAGTAGAGGCTATCCAACGATCCTCCGTTGGCCCCACCATCCGCAGGAGCGAACAAGGGAGAGGAGTGCCTACCACCTGATGCTCTTGTTCGGTACCTGTATGAGCCTGGTGAGCTGGAAGGTGGTCGACGGCATGCAACAGACCCTAACTGGTCGATAGATGTTCACAAGCTTGACAGGTATGTGGAGGCGGATGGGAAGCCTACATTGTACTACCTGGCTAGCAGTCCCAGGCGACCATTTGTGTGAGAGGAGCTTCGGCTAGTCCCTACAGATACACAGCTGCCACCATCCGGAGTGCTCAAGCCCGCTGCTGTCTATTCATGAGGGATATGTCACTTGATGGGCTCGGTATGGACACGATTTGGCAGCACATGGTGCTTATCATAGTAAGCAGAGAGTCCGAGTTTTTCCTGTGCATACGTCACCATACCCTGGTTGCGTATGCGTAGGCCTCGGTTTTTAGCTCTGTCCACCCCGCCATGTAGGGCGTTGTAGAACCTCTGCCAAGAGACCTCATTCTGCTGCTTTGACATTCCGTTAGCCGAGCACTCACTTGCAGCTGCGATCTCCACGTAGTAGCATTTGGAGCAGAGAGCGATGCCACGAGAGTCTTCGAACTCGAGCTTGAACAGTCCTGGAGTCCATCCAGACCAAGTGTCCCAAGCCAGCCAGTCCCGCTTATGAGCCTGGTACTCTGCTCGCATCTCAGGGCGAATGACGTCGTCGAGGTTGGAGCCTGCTATAGCGATATACGCGGAGTCAGTGTCCATCTGCAGGTACTCAAAGCTGTCACGAGCTACATAGTGATCGAGGAAGTCGTAGCAGAACTCCAGCATTCGCAGCTTCGCGAGCTCATAAACGGCTATCCCCACCTGGAAGGGCCTTCGAATAGTGATTCTCGGCTTGCGACTCTGGAGCTCGTATGACTCACCGATCTCCTCGAGATCTTCGAACCATGCACTATGCAGTGCCTTGTCTACCATGCATTCATCCTTCGTGAAGCTGGTGTTGCTATGGCGTTCCAGGGCCTCGATGAGCTTCCCGTAGGCACTGTTGCCGAGGAGTTTGAAGAGATCTGCCAAGAGCGCTTTTACTCTTATCTACATCTCCAGAGTGGCGGGCCTCCATAATATTCTCCACGAACCACTCGAATGGGCGCTTGGACTCATAGTCTATGGTGCGGTATACAGCAGTGATCTCCAGGCCATGGGTTATATACCACTTGAGGGTCGCAGCATACAGCAGCTGCTTCTTGCCAGAGAGGGCACCGACCAGCTTCTGGGTGGTGGGCCGCTTCCTCCCTGTTCGCACTAGATATGCCAGCATCTCTGACGAGATTGCCTCTACCGGGATCTCGCGGTCATAGAAGAGAGGAGGCATTTCCTCGAACTTTGCCCACAGAGCCTTAGGGACCTCTATATCCACCTCAGCAAACCCAAACCAGCTGTCTGCTAGGAGAGCCTCCTTAAAGCTAGCTACCTCACTGGTACCAGACCAATGGCACACTGTCTCCTTACCACATGGCATCTCTTTGGCCATCATTTACAGGTACAGAGCATTTGCGTCGTAGCCGAGTGGACGTTGGCAGACACGCTCACTCTGACAGATTCGAGTCACACCAGTCTCGTGGTATCTGGTGAACACGATGATGGGACCGCCAACAACAGCACCTTTCAGCATCTCGTAGGCTTCCATGGCTGGTGAATAGAGGCTAATATCCGGCATGTTCTGAGCGGTTCCACGTGGGAGGTACTGCAGTGACACACCTGGGAGAGACACCGCATCTTTGAGGATGTCTATTTCTCGTTCTGTGTAGAACTCCTGCATCCGCTCTAGGGCTTCGATGAATGGACTGACGTCCAGGTTGTTGTAGTATCGCAGCCAGTCGGCGAATGTCCGCATTCCATGCTTGCTGAACGTCTGGTTACACTGTTCCCACTCTGTTCGCGGTAGCCACCCGTGAGCTTAGATGTCCATGCTGAGTAGTCAGGACGCCCTGGACAGTTGAGCTTCTGATGTGTGTCAAACCATTCATATGGGAGCCAGCTCTTCTGCTGTGTACACCCATAAGCTTTTACCCATACCTCGTTCGAGACTCCTAGGCCGAGGTAGTTCAGCACATCGAGAAACCGTAGCTCAGGTGTTATGAGGAACATGGTCTGACTAGCCTTCTTGGCGAATTTCATTGTACCTCTACTGTCAGTCAGCTCATCGACAAAGTACTTGTTGATGAGCTTCAGGTCATACCGCCCAGAGTTGAACCTCAGTACAGGCACTTGGTCACATCACTGGTTGATCAGTCGCTGCTGTCGCTTTGGGAGCTTGCCCAGGTCTGTCGGTATGTACTGTGCCCTAACCCTTGTCCGGATTAGATATGCTCGCCGTTGTATCTCCAGCATGAACTCTCTGATCAGTTCTTTGGGGTCAGGATTGCAGAAGTGAGTGGGCTCACTTGTGGCGCCATCTAAGGAGCAGCCAACTGACACAGAGATAGGTGTGTGAGTACGCTCGATCGTGAGAGTCTCCGTAGGATGAGTCTTGATACCATCTAGGAGTGCTTCGAAGGTGTAAACTATGAAGTGTGGATATGGGACAGTCCGAACTAGGTTAGGGACGCTTGGACAGCGTTTTATACAGCACTCCCACTGTACCACAAGCGTGCATCCAGATGCTCTCAGCTTCTCCTCTCTCAGGACTGTCTTGCGGTATCGTTGTTCAGCATGCTCACCTCGCTGGTGTTGTGGACACCCGTGCCAGACACAGCCATGGAATCGGTAAATGGTGTTGGTGGTCGGATCATAACCATCTACGTGAGTGCCCTCGATCCAACGCTCGCCACCGTGCCCACACTCTACATGGTGTATGTGTATGCCTCTGTTTCTCGACTCATACTCGATCCAATGAGTAGCCGCTGAACTGGATGGTTGAGGCGGATGGAAGGCTTTCTCATACGCAGACTGTGGCGCCTCAACCTTCTCGTCAGGACACACGATTTTTGTTTTGCCGCCTGTACAGTTATCAGTGTGGCATTGAAGATTGCATGCCTGTGTAAATCTCTGCTGATAGTGACTGCAGACTAGTGTATGTGCCAGCTTGGAGATGCTCTTGATGTAGAAGCTGTGGTGGTCCCACACTCCGATGGTCATGGTGTTATGGCAGTGAGCCGCTTGCCTGATCATGTGCTAGGTGCCCTCTTCGGTTGGTTCATACATGCGAATCCCGATCTTGGTGAAGAACTCTACCTTGTCCAGCTGATCCAGCGAGGTCTTGCGGACATCAGGTACTGTCTTGCGGTAGAACTGTGTTGCAAGCTCTCGTGCAGGAGCTGTACTTCTATCAGCTCTCGCTCCTAGGTGGACTGCTAGACATCTCCAGAGACACATGTCGTCCCTGTAGGTGCCGTGGGCAGTCATACTCTTCCTCTGTCGTAGCCAGTCTGGGAGGGGGCCTGTTCCAAGCAGAGGTTGGCGGTCGATGACAGCCCTGACCTCAACGCTGATTGATCGAACGAAAGCCCCATTGGTGCTAGGTTGATCGATATTGTCTGTGTCGAGGCGGGCTTGCTCTCTTGCTGCCACCCAGTCCTGAGCTGCTCCTATCGTGTTCGGCCACGTGCTCCCTGAAGCATTCTTGTGGAAGAGCATCACCCTACTGTCTTCGATGTTACGAATGAGATGGGTATGATTGTAGCGGAGGTAGAAGGCTTTCTGGACAGTCTGCTGGATCTTTTGCATGATCTGGCCTGTGAGCTCTCCTTCTAGACCTCTGAAGAATGTCCAATGTACTGACCAGCGTCCTCTATCCTCTGTCTCCCTTTCGCCGAGACGCTTGTCGAGAATGTGTTCGCCTTCTTCGCCTTATGCTCCGGGCTAAGGGTTCAGACCTCAGGCCCCTTATGCTCCGGGTTGGGTTCAGATCTCGGCATCGCTTAGCGATCCTGTGTCTGAGAGTTAAGCGCTCCAGTGGATGGGCTTCCATCTGCCTCCCTACAGCTTTGGCTCACAAGCTAGCAGTCGCCTCCTCGTTCAACTGACGAAGCTCACGTATCCACTGCGCTTTCTTGCGGGGATTCCAAGGATCATCTTTGGTAAGTGCTGGAAACCTTCCCGTCTTCATTGCTCAGGAGAGTCGCTTCTGCCACTCCTCAGCACGGACCTGTCTGATCATTTGGAGCAGGTCGGCTTTCTTGGCCTTAGAGTAGGCTCTAAGGCTGAATTGCTTTGCAATAGCGCGAAGCTGTGCAACAGTACTCATGGTGTATGTCCCTGTGGATGTCTGTCTCTAAATGGGCGTTCAACCCCTATTATGTGTGGCGATCAGTACCTGTGGGTGGATGCAAGCGTGCTACGCGTTCTTATGGACTTAGCCATACCTCTCTTATAGGGCTTTATACACGTGCATGTACTATCCTATCCAGGGGGCATGCATGCGCACCGCCTCCCCACACACATCTGAACGCCCATTTAGAGACAGGCACCTACAGGGATATACACCACCATAGGTACTGATCGCCAGCACCACACATAATAGGGTCTGAACGTTCAGACCCTATTATGTGTGGTGCTGGCGATCAGTACCTGTGGGTGATGTCCCTGTAGATGCCTGTCTCTAAAGGGGCGTTCAGATCCTATTATGTGTGGCGATCAGTACCTGTGTGTGGTGTATATCCCTGTGGATGCCTGTCTCTAAATGGGTGTTCAGACCCTATTATGTATGGCGATCATTACCGTGGGTGGTGTATAACCCTGTGGATGCCTGTCTGGGCGTTCAGACCCTATTATGTGTGGCGATCAGTACCTGTATGTGGTGTATATCCCTGTGGATGCCTGTCTTTAAATGGGCGTTCAGACCCTATTATGTGTGGTGCTGGCGATCAGTACCTATGGGGGTGTATATCCCTGTGGGTGCCTGTCTCTAAATGGGCGGTCAGATGTGTGTGGGGAGGTGGTGCGCACGCATGCCCCCTGGATAGGATAGTACGTGCACGTGTATAAAGCCCTATAAGAGAGGTATGGCTAAGTCCGTAAGAACGCGTAGCATGCTTGCACACACGTCAGATCCACGTGTCAGTATTGTGAGAGAGCGTATGCTTATATTGTACCGAGAAATCACTTCATTCCCGTCGACCAGAATGAAGCGAGAATTTCAAAACTGTTTACCATTTTAAAATCGGACCAGAAATGGCCGAGTTATCCACAAACGCTAATAGTGAGATTTGAACCTGTGATTTTAAGTTTGCTAATAAACACTAAACGAGGATCTCACGCCTTAACTACCTCGGCCATGTATGCATCAGTAATTATAGCTGATAAGTTATGTGTTCTCATTGCTGTATTGCTGCGAGTATCAGTCCCTCTAGATCTTGACGTTACTTAGAGATAACGTATATATTATAGACTGTAATTTTGTAGTTACCAGTGTGTTATTGATGTGTTTGCTATTAATGCACAATAATTAGTATCAGTATTTGTAATCTAATTATCGGTTCTCCGTTGGCTCAGTTGATAACAGCGCTGAATTCTAATCAAAGCTTGGAATATGTGGGTCTAATCATGCGCGTGCCGAACCATATGTCTCATATAGTGATCATTCTGCCATTGTGAACAGGCAGAAAGGATTATGCAACACTTATAATAATTACTAATAATAATTACTAGAATCAAGTAGCGCAACTTTTCAGCACTGATGCGGCTTTCGGTCCAATGCTGGTCGCAATCGAGTGACGTCAGAGACGTTCCCGGAAATCCTTTATCGCTGAGTATGGTATGTGTACCAGTCTACAATTTGTTGGCAGGATTTGTTAAAGAAAATAAGGGTATTTGCTTATTGAATACCCATTTGCAAGTCAATAGATACTAGATCTGATTCGTAGACAATATGGTGATGGGCACATTCCATGGCTATGTCATCTGTTATTGTGCATGGTTAACGGTATCAACAAAGTGTTTTAATATGAGAAAGGCAAACTGACTAAGCGGTGTTCAATGTCAAGTGAAGCCATTTGCTAAAGGATGTGTGTTGGAAAGTGTCTGTTTTGCCATTGCGGATTCCAATCTACCGAGTCTAATGTCGGTTCCGAAGTCTTTGTCTTCCACCTTAATTTGGCCATACGGCTTTTCTTACAAGTACCCTACTGATCTGAGATTTGGCCACATGATCAAGAACTTACCGGATTGTTCTTTAATCCATAGACCGTGTCTATGCTTAATAAGTTATTGCAGATGCTGGTAGTATTTTGATATTAAAATTATTTTGAAAATATGGATAATTTTTTCAAATCAAGACACGGGCGTTGAATACGTGTCATTGCTAACGTGGGTGGTATGTGCATATCTCGACTTTGACAACACCGATTTTGAAAAGGTAGGCTGCATTTATTTATGTTACAAAGCGAGAAAAAAGTCATTGATTCACGTTACCGCGGGTGAGCAATCATCGACTACGCATATAAGACCCTTAAACATTCGTCTCCGTAATTAATCTGCGATCTATCGCAGATTATTGTTTTTTCTCAGGATCTTTATTATTATTATTATTATTATTATTATTATTATTATTATTATTATTATTATTATTATTATTCTCAAGGATATTCGCAACCTATCTCCTCCTACAATTTTGATCTGATTAACTTCAAACTTGGTCAACTTGTACTACCCCTTGTGATCTAGTGTGCTATTACGTTTCTTCTTGATCGGGTGTATGGTTTCCGAGATATCCGCATTTCCGCGAGCAAAAAGTCCCATAGGAAATGTATGGGAGCAATATTTGGACAGGGCCTACTCCTAGAGTTTTTCCTCAAGCATCTTGAAACTTCACGGACTTCTAGCATGTGTTGATCCGCATCTCCACTCAAAATACTTTTTGAATACGGTGAACAAATTTTGAGAAAACCCGACATAAGCCGAATTTTTTGGAATCAAGATACTTCATATTTCTAGGGCTGTCAGATGGTTGAAATTTGGCATATACGTAGATGTATTATACTACTATTGATTAATAAAATAAAATCGTTAGCGAACATGTTAACCATTCAGAGCTCTGCATTGCCGTGCCGACCATGTCCCCATAGGACATGTATGAGAGCAATATTCGGATACTGACTGCTCATAGAGTTTTTCCTCAATCATCTTGAAACTTCAGAGACTTCTAGCATGTGTTGATCCGCATCTCCACCCAAAATTATTTTTGGGTCCGGTGATCCGTTTTTTAGAAAATCCGGTATAAGCCCAATTTTTTGGAATCAAAATAATCATATTTCTGTTGGTCAGATGCTTGATATTTGGCATATACGTGGATACATTATACTACTATTGATTAATAAAATAAAATCATCAGCGAACATGTTAACCTTTCAGAAAGCTGCATTTCCGTTCCCAACATGTCCCATAGGGAATGTATGGGAGCAATATTCGGTCAGCGACTGCTCCTAGGATTTTTACCAGATCATCTTGAAACCTAACATATTTCTAGGATCTGTTGACACGCTAGATGACCCAAAAAATCTTTTCAATTCAGTGATCAGTGTTTTGAGAAAATGCGGAATAAAAACAATTATTTGACATCATGAGAATTCTTACTTCTGTCCCTGTCAGAGGGTTGACGTTTTTGACATCCCTAGATACCAGAGGCTACTATTACTTACTAAAATACAATCGTTAGTGAACATATTATCATTTCTATTATTGTAAATCTGCACATTAAATAATAGTTCCTTGATATGCTGATAGATGACGGAATTATGGTCGGGTTGTTTCAGCATTTAGATCGCCTGATCCGTGGCGGAATTGCCTCTCAGACACCATTCACACAACTCTGATAGCCCGAACTGTTCATGAGCTATTGAGATTTTTATATCGTAGACAAATATGTCAATAGGGAATGTATTGGAAATTGATTTGATGATAAATGACCCAGTTTTGGAAATTCTAGTACGCACAATGCAAGTATAGATCATCTACAGAAATTGGATCTTGTCTATGGTTTTCGAGAATTCCACGTTTTCTTGTCCAAAAAGTCCAATTGGAAATGTAAGGGAGTGCTATTCGGACAGCAACTCGTCCTAGAGTTTCTTGCAGATCATGGAGAAACTTAAAACTTCTAGCATCTGTTAACCGGCATCTGACACCCACATTATTTTCTGGTCCATTGAGTACAATTTGTGATACACTTGTCCGTGTGCAAAATACCTCATAGGAAATGTATGACAGTGATATTCTGATAGTGACTCCCCTTAAGGTTTCTGCAGATCATGTTAAAACTTAATATCCTTCCAGAATCCATAGTCACACATCCAACACAAAATCAAGAGAAATGCCATCAAATGTCAAATAAAGGAGAAATTATTGACTCAATCAACTTCAACAGGTAAAGGGGGATAATTCACGCCAAAAACTAAAATTGATCAGTTTCTTTAATTCATTAATGTCACCTTTATTTGACATTTAATGGTTTTTCCCTTGATTTTGGTAAAAATTTCACTATAGCAAATCAGGACACATTAGTTCATACTTTAGGGTCAAGGCTATTGGTTTTCAAGAAATCAGGATTTCCAAACCCTGTGTAAAACTATGGGGATTTCAACTATGGATCTTTGACCTGCGACAAGACTTTTTATCAGATCAGCATCAGACATGTTCAATGATCATATGAGAAGAAGGCTTATAATACTCCTTAATGCCCAGTCATCGCAGATTTACAGTTGCTTCAGTAAATGTGTTCTAGTTGAAATTCTTTTATCATAGCCACACCACTGTGAATTCGGACACGAAAGATGTATGTATGCATGATTAATGTATTCTACTGCTGTAGTAGTAGAAACATCCTGCAGCTGCAATCAGTCCTTCTTCGCATTTGCCCAATGTGTCTTGTTCTGAGCCAAAATCCTTAGCTTCCTCGGGTTCATTCCTGATTTGAGTGTACATAGTCCTGCTTTCTTGAGGCCACCTCGTAGCATGCTTAGCAGATTTATACAATGGCGTCCTCTCCTGGCGTTGTATTTGCTGGCTCCCAGTAGGGAGAATTCGAAGTCTCTCTGTGCTGGTGTATCTTCTGGCATACTTAGCACATGGTCAAACAAGGTGACCATCTTTGTTGGGCGACTTATACAGAAAGCGGCGATGTATTACACATCTTGCCTAGTGCATCATTGGAAAATATGCTGCCTAGCCATCGGTTTCCAATGATGGTCCGTGAGTGTTTGCGCTGGCAGGCATCAAATGAATCCAGTACTGCCTTTGGAGCTGCCCAGCTGTTACAGCTATACAGCATCAAGGTTACTCAGGTTGCATTGTACAAACGTAGTCTTTTTTGTCAAGGGAACCTTTGATCTATGAATCCATAGCTTCCCGAAGGACTGGAAAGCTATGTTCCTCAATGTCAGCAGTACTGGAAACCAGTGAGCCCAGGATTTTACTCTTCCTCTATGATTCGCCGCCACAAAGTGAATCGTCATTTTCTTTAGTTTCATACTTTGTAGATAGGTATATGTGGGTGAACTCTGTTTTGGATTCATTCATAAAATGATTCTCAATTTTTAGTTTGCTTGCAGCTATTGGGAGAAGTTGGTCAAAGGGTTTCTCTTCATCGTCTATGAAATCCACATCGTCGGCATATTCCATCTCTAGTGGCATACCCCGTACGGACATAAGGACATTGGAAGTTTGGTCTTGTGGAATTTTCCCGCATGGATTTCAACGCAGTAGCAAGATAACAGGTGAAAAGCACAGAAGATAGACCATCTCGCTGTGAGGCGCCGATTAATGTCTCAAACTCTACAGACTTCACTGACTTGACTCTTACTCTCAGTTTGGTGTCTGCAAGCAGTAGTCTCACTAGTCGTCGCTCATCTTCATTGCAACTGACCTGGCGTAGTACATCTAGGATCTTTGCACGTTTCCCATTTTGTGGAAATCCCAGTGTTTGGACATGACTACTGACACAAGCATGCGCTGAGCCCATAAAATGTCTATGCAGATGCGTTCACGTTTGAAGACACTTTGGCATGATCCAGTGAAGCCATCGATCCTCTCTCGGATGCGGCATAGAGTAACATTGGATAGAATTTTCTGCATGCTATTGAGGAGCACCATGGGCCATAGATTGGGGGCGGGTACATTCTTGGGCTTGGGGAGCACAATAAGGGCACATTGGTCTACAACTTCGATGGAAAGAAGCAATTCCTACCATACCGATTTAATGGAACATTCCAGTTTTAGCTGTGCCCCGCCCATCTTTAGCTAAGCTCCAGTCTTGGGATCGATCTATCCATGAACTCCCTGACTATAAATTTCCATAAAGTTATATAGGTAACCTCTTGGATATTTTGAAGCTAATTTGATTGGATGCTGTTGCTGCCTATCAAATTAGTTTCAAAGCATTCAACAGCATCTTTATTAACAATTTAACACTCATATCAGCCAAAAACGGCTTCTGCAGTGGTCTTGAGAAATGCCCATTTGCAGATCAAAAGAAGACCACTTTTAAAAAATTACCAAAGTAATAACTGGCTCAATAACCGAGCCAGTCAATCCGTTGGTAACTTTTCAAAAATAGTCTGCTCTTGGTCTGCAAATGGACATTTTCTATGAGAAAATTGAAATTTTCTAAAACAAATTAGAGGGTTAAAGGGTTAAATAGCAAAGACATACAATTCGTACAACAACGCTTAGTCCGTCATCAATTCACCTTTCCAGAGTACCCACCCATCATATGACGTTATAATGAACTGCGCGATGTGTACAATGACATCATAATGAATGACGTCATCAATGACGTCGATAAGTACGTCACGAACGCATATTTGAAGACGGGCTATGCGTTGTTGCACAAATTGTTTGCTTTTACTATTTAATAAATATTCTGTTGAATATTTTGAAACTAATTTGACTGGGCGCTGTTGCTGACATGGGCAGCAACAGCACCCAGTCAAATTAGTTACAAAATATTCAACAGCTTCCCTGTATAGTTTTCAGGAAATTGATAGCTATGGCACTTGGGGATCGACCAATCCCAACACGGCGAGGTGTGGGTGGAGCTTAGCTAGTGAGGGGCGGGGCATAGCTAAAAATGGAAAGGTCCATTACGCGTTCGTGACAAACTTAGCTACGTCATTCATGGCCTAATTCGTTATGATCTCATCACACACGTCTCGTAGTTGATTATGACGTCACATGACTGTTGGATAAACAGGAATCCTCCATTGATATATGCGATATGAATTGAATTCCTGTCTAATAGACGGATCTTTATTTGGGCATTGTCCCGCTCCTATCTAGCTAATCTTGGCCAAGTTTATGCATGTAATAGAATCGATTTTAACTCTTTGAAAAATGTATTCCTAGAAACACAATTTCAATGTAAACCACATGGTAGCAACAGCCTTCAGTCAAAGTACTTTCAAAATGTTGATTAAATTGTAAATTCACCTAAGCCATACACTTACTGTTGGCCATTTGCCGGTTTGGTGAAGAAACTACGTCATTTGATTTGTCAGTTACATAAATGTCAGATCAGATTGGTGTCTTCACGCCCGAATAATATTACATGATTGGCAGATTCAGTATGTTAATGTCCATACGCATACATACACGTAAACAGATGCAGATGAGCTACAATATCTTAACCTCTATAGAAAGGTTGACCTGGATTGTATTTTTCCGTCACGATTAGAATACATACCTGTACCAAGTGCTCCGTTCTAAAAGCGATACCTTTCTTTTATCTTTGCACTCAGTTGATAGTATTCACCCCCAAAACAGGTGCACTTTAGAAGCGATATCATTGTTTACAACGGAATGCGTGAACGCATAGTGAAGCCGACAAGATAGATGGCTAATGTGTCTCTATTCTGAGGATGTATTGCATACCGCACAGGTAAAGGAATTGCTGATTGTCAGCAGTACCGGGTGAACCCTTAGACATTCTTCTGGTTTACCAGTGCATTCATTTCACCGCGACAGAGGCATTGGCGGGATGCTAGGCAATTGAAAGATATTGTATTTTATTCCTCTTATCTTAGCTGTCCGTTCACAATAGAACTTTGACATAATTTTACTTTCTCAATTGTTCTCGATCAAATAAAATGGATGGATCCGATCTGTCGCTCATGTCATGCCATGAACATTTAATCAGTCACGTGTACGAATTGTATGACGTTGATGAATTTACTATTTAATAAACAGTATTGGATACATTGAAACTAATTTGACTTGGCGCTGTTGTTACCATAGGGAGCAACAGCACCCATTCAAATTAGTTTTAAAATATTCAACAGCTTGCCTGGACAGAGTTACCTTGAAAATGGCATTCTGTGAAGACAGGTTCCAAAATCTATAAATCGATTTCGACACGTGCAAACGGAGACTACCTAGAAATTGGCGCAGTGTATTAATAAAGTGGCCCATTTCTAGCTATGACCCGGCGATTTCTAGCTATGCCCCGACCATTTCCATCTATGCCCCGGTCATTTCTAGCTATACTCCGCCCATTTCTAACTATGCCCCGACATTTCTATCTATATCTATGCCTCGACCATTTCTAGATATGCACGACCATTTCTAGCTATGCCTCGACCATTTCTAGCCATGCCTCGACCATTTCTATCTATGCCTCGACTATTTCTAGCTATGCGTCGACCATTTCTAGCCATGCGCCGACCATTTCTAGCATTGTTTGACCATTTCTAGCCATGCCCCGACCATTTCTAGCATTGTTTGACCATTTCCAGCCATGCCCCGACCATTTCTAGCATTGTTTGACCAGTTCTAGCCATGCCCCGACCATTTCTAGCATTGTTTGACCATTTCTAGCCATGCCCCGACCATTTCTAGCATTGTTTGACCATTTCTAGCCATGCCCCGACCATTTCTAGCATTGTTTGACCATTTCTAGCCATGCCCCGACCATTTCTAGCATTGTTTGACCATTTCTAGCTATGCCTCGACCTTTTCTAGCTATGCCTCGACCTTTTCTAGCTATGCCTCGACCATTTCTAGCTGAGTCCGGGCCACCCTTTGTCTGTGTTGGGATCGACCGGCCCATGAACTCCCACAATCGCAATATCGAGATAATTATACAGGTAAGCTGTTAAATATGCTGAAACTAATTTGCCTATGCCTATGGCAGCAACAGTGCCAAGTAAAATTGTAAAAAAAATTTCAAAATCGTCACCAAAATGTTTATTAAATAATAAATCCATCAAAGACATACAATTCGTACACTTAACATACTATTCCAGCTTCATGACGGAGGATTTCTATCAAGTATCATTGTGACGTCAGCCTACATGTGGTGTAACTGATTATGACGTCATATACTTGAGAGACCGATCGGATGCATCCATCGGTATATAATATGCCGGGAATATTTGGATTTTAGACCTTATGATTTACATAATTAAAACAGGATATATACCAACTGCCATGAAGCAAGACGTGCTCACACCAATTCAAAAGAAAGGCAAAGATAGTAAATTCGCAACGAATTATAGAGGGATCGTGGTATTATCAATTGTAGAAACTTCCTTGAGAAAATTGTACAACAGAGGACAAAATCGTTCCATGATGTTGAACAGTCTAACTTCCAAAGAGGGTTTACTGAAAAATCGTCATCCATAAACACAGCCCTGATTTTCACATAACTACAAAATGATGCCAAGGACAAACATGAAGCACTATTGTTAGTAACATTAGATGCATGCAAAGCCTTTGATACTGTATGGTATTCCTCACGTTTGCGAAAGATCTACAGTGTCGGCATAACAAGGTCACTATAGACTATTATCAAAGATATGTACTCGCGTGCCCAGACAGCCGTCAGAGTGAACAAGTATACCTCTCACCCCATCCAGATATACCAAGGTGTTCGTCAACGTGGCATACTCTCATCCATTCACTACAAACAGTTCAATAATAAATTGCTACATATTATTGAAGACGTAAATATTGGTTCACAGATTGGGCATATCAACTGCAGTGCACCTGCACGTGCCGATGACATTGCAATATTGGCAGACAATACAAATCACTTGCAATAGCTTCTCACCATCGGGGAAAGATATACAAAAGAAGAAAGATATGCAATTAATTCGCAAACATGTGAAAGAGTTGGGCACGATATCACTAGCGGGAGATATCATCAAAGAGTCAGTGAGTGAAACACACCTTAGAATTGAAAGGTCAGTCTCGATTAAGGAGAATGTTGAAAAGCGTATTAACTCAACTCGCAGAACACTGTACTCAATGATAGGTGCTGGCTTACATGGACATGGTGGTCTCTCTCCTATTGTATCAAGTTACATTTTATGGCCTAGAAGTACTAAAGCTAACACAAGTAGCAATTAATGACCTTGAACAGTTCCAGCGATCAGTTCGTCGACAGCTACAATCACTTCCTTCAAACACAGCATCAGTCTCAGTTTCGTGTTTGTTTGGTGTAAGACCAGTCCAAGCTGACCTTGATAGCAGGAAACTAATCCATCTTCGCAATATCCGTTCAGAAAAGAATACTATTGAGCATCAAATAGGGGCCAGGCAAATCCCTATGACAGATTTCAACAGCAACAGTTGGTTCTCTGAGTGTCGTAGTATCCTTCACAAATATGATTTATATATGAGCTGATTCATAACATTCCTAAAAAAGATAAATGGAAATCAAAGGTACAAGACGCAATTAATACTGCAGTCCAAGCACAATGGCACGAAGAATCGCTAATGAAGTCATCACTGAAGTACTTGTGTATTAACTCATGTGCGGTGGGATCGGTTCACTATTGTTGGAGCTCAGTTGATAATAACGTTAGAGATGCTAGGCGTGCTGTATTAACTGGATCATATACAATTCAATCAAATCGAGCTCGCTTCAATCAGCATAACATGCGGGATACATGCCTGCTTTGTCGCGATGCTCCTGAGGATAGGATTCATTTTCTAGTAACCTGCAAAGCGACCGAAAACTGCAGAAAATCCTACATAAATAACATTCAACTCACACTGCAAGACGAAAATCACCCAGACGTCATCAAGAACATTATGGCGACTCCTTCACTTGTAGCACAGCTAATTTTAGATTATGAAAATATGAAGTCAGAGCACGGTCTTCAACTATCTCCAAAAAACTCCACACAAACTGCTAGGATCACCCGTTTTCTCTGCTATGCACTGAATAGTATTAGAAGTAATGCTATGGATCAGCTTGCATCTTCTTCCCCCTACTAACAAACTTTTAAATGACTGCAATGTACATGAAAGTGTACGAGCTGTTAATATGAATTGTCTTTTAAATGCAAGAATTAACAAACCGTTGATGCTAGAACACAATAATAGAACGATCTTTGTTGCTGTTTTAATTTAAATCTGACCATATTATACTTGGTTGCCGACAACGAGCGCTAAGGTTGATGCCTCGCAAAAGGGATGTCAGAGGAAAAAGAGGAATATTTACGTTGACTTCGGGGGTGAGCCCACAGTGGCTGGAATTACATATACAGTACAGTACAGATAGCTAAATAAAACGTACTGTTGAATATTTTGAATATAATTAGATTGGATGGCATTGCTGCCCATGGCAGCAATGTCTTCCAATCCAATTATATTAAAAATGTCCAACAAATATTTCTTAAAATTAACATATTTGTGGTTTTATTTTGGAAACAGATCAACTTATTTCTTAGATACTGTACTCATCATAAGGTACATATTCTTGTGATGTTGTTCAAATATCCTGTATTTCTTTGTGTTCACCAACCAGCCACAAATTTAATCAAATTTTGTTCCTCTATTAAGTAGCAAAGAATGCCTTTCTTTCTACTTGCTGACGTTTTTCCTGTTTTAGAGCTCTGGAAGAAATTTTCTGTCAATTCCACCACCAGTTGAAATTTGCAGAGGACCAATCAGCAAATTTTAGCGCGTAGAACTGGATGAGTAGTCAAATATATGATGTTATGATCAATTACGTGGCATGTAGCTTGACGTCACAATCAGAATTGACCAAAATATTCCTTCACGAAGCTGGAATAGTCCGCCGAGTGTACAAATTGTATGTCTTTGATGGATTTATTATTAAATAAATATTCTGTTAAAGATTTTAAGACTAATTTGACTCGGCGCTGTTGATGCCATAGTCACCAACAGCACCAAGTTAAATTAGTATCAAAATATTCAATATCCTACCTGTATAGTCTTCATGGTTTGATCGATCCCAGCACGGTCAAACCGTGGACGAAACTTGGCTAGAAATGGGAGGGTCATAGCTAGAAATCGGCCCCTCTATTGAGCTATGCCTGTAGCATAAACATGAACATGCCAATAGCTTTCTTTCTGACAGGCTGTGCAGTTGATTCGTCAGAGAAATCTGCTTACTTCTTCTTAATTTGCTCCTCAGCCTCAGCTCATCAAAGCTGATCATTCAGTTCTTCGTTTCTCAGGTGAACATTTCATTAGCGCATCTGGTAGCTCGTTCATTTGCCGCTACGACGACGGCCCAATATCCATGGAAAAATGTCACTGAAAAAGTCCCTTTGCCGCTTCGAATAAGATTAGGTTGTTTTACCACCCCGAAGAGCTTTCAACGCCGTCTTTGAATCAGTAACAAATTAATTTCTCCATCATGAGATTAAATGCTTGTCATAGGGCTTAAATATCTGCATTGTTATTTGTGCAGCGCTTTCCAGTAGCTGTGGAAATGTCTTGCGCGCAAGATCAAGAATGCCTGATGTATATTCCTTCACAGCAATATGTTGCTGATGCGTCAGTCTAAGGACGAATCCATCTATTCACATGCTACTCTGTTCCTACATAAAGGCACTATTAATATCCTTTGATGTAATTCTCAAGATCAATGAGGATTTTGACCAATCAACTGCGTTATAATATGTGGTCATGTCTTAAATTCCAGATCTTTATTTGTCACGCGAATAATGTTTCATATATGGCAGTTATAATTCAAACCACATTTAGAATCTGATATTATGTTGAAATTGTTCTGAGTGACATAGACGATGGTTTGAGAGCAAAGATTCATTAATTCCCTGATATGTTTAATGCATTAACGAATCTATATATTTAACCACATCCGTCATAGGGGGACATTAATTTTTGTTTATGCAACGTGAAAGCATATATGGTCACCAAAGTTAGCCGGCTTCATTGCAAGTATACATCTCATATAGATTGCTCTGAATGGTATCCGTTGGACTGGGCAACCCCCATTAGAACGGTACCTTGTCTAAAGGGCTACAGATCATCAGCATAAATAACGCTTGACAGGTAAGATAATGCTGAATCGGGCGTTTATTATCGCCAACATATAGCTATATCCATTACCATTTTTCAACACTGCCAAAGTAATGGTTATTGCAGAGTTGTTTTGTAGATGTGGGAAGCGATGGAAAACTCTGAACTATTTTCTTCATAGCTATTTCAAAGAATTTATAGTAATAACACTCTGTATTGACAGCAGTTCGCTGCATACTCTCTTCTTTTAATATGTATTTTTCAACTCTATATCCTAAATAAGAGTAGACAAGTTCCGACATATATAATTTTTAAATTTTAAGATAAATTGCATAAACGCCATTGATGTTTAAGCGATGAAATCTGTAAAACAAAATACGACATTTGTTGGAGGTTTTGTCGGTGGCATCCGATGATGGCATGGCACGTACTTGATTGGGTTCGCGTTTTGCGTTCTCCTTGGTAAATGAATCTTTATTTCAATAAAATTAACAATAATTATTGAGAATTGTTTATGTATCGTTGGAAGATTCGGTAAAGGATCGCGAGTGTGCCTCTAAATTCTATAAGTGATTGAGTGTTGTTTTAAATAGAATCACACTTGTAGCAATGTGGTCTATATGAATTCACCTTTCCAGATGGCGTCATATGACGTCATAATCAGCTAAGCGGCGTGTATGATGACGTCATAATCATTACGTCATAAATGATTATATTTGGCCCGTCTTTAACTCTTAATATTCAGGCACGTTGCACGAATTGTATGGCTCTACTATTTAATAAACATGCTGTGTTTAGGCAGCAACAGCGCCCAGTGAAATTAGTTCCAAAATATTCAACCTGTATAGTGTTCTGGAAATTGATAGTCCACGAGTTCAGAGATCGATCGATCCCAACACGGACGTAGTGTGGGTGGAGCTTAGGTTGAGATGGACGGGTTATAGCTAAAAGTGGAAAGGTTCATTGGACTTACATAACCCACTGAACCTTGAAGTCACAGAAGCCTAATTTTAAGGTAAATATACAGATAATTTGTTGAATATTTAGAAATTAATTCGATAGGAATTTCTTGCTGTCACACGTAGCAACTATGGCAGCAACATCTCCCAATAAAATTTGTTTAAAATATTCAGCAAAATATTTCTTAAATGAATTCTTACTTTTTAACGAGTCTCCGGTTTCGGCCTTTCTGTTTCAAAGAGTTAAACAACTCTGCTAGAGATACCATCTGTCTATTAGAAGGCAAATGCTCGTTGTCCCTCGAGAAACGTCTGCCTTGTAGAACGTTATATATCAATCTATTTTCTCAATACTCCATAAGGTAAGGCATGTCTTAGTGTAATATACAATGTATACCAACCGAACCTATTGATGTGCTGTGTTGTTATATTAACAGCATTTGCATAGTTCATAGTTCATAGCTAAATACAGTTGACACACAATGTCAGATCTTAACGGAATCAGGTACTATTATATTTTGCGCAGGCTGTGAATATCTTCCAGCAGCAATTTGTCATGCCAAATTCTTGAGAAATTGCTTCAGCGACCAATGATTAGGGTTTATGAGTACATTTTACAGGGAGAATGTCGAGTATTTCAGAAATGCTTATATTTTATACTCGCATTAGATGCGTGCCAGGCACGCTGACAAAGCTCTTCTGGCAACAACTTGTTGACATGATAATCTGACACTGGTGGCATGGCCAATAACGGGGCCTTGGTGGAACTAATTGTCTCAACTAATGACTGGCATGCGGGAGGATGCCTAGTTAATGGCCTAAGCATCACATACTTGGAATGTACACACCGATGTGTACTGGATGATCCTATATATTTGGTGGATGTGTGGATGATTTACGGCATTCATTGCCCTCAGGGTCTCATGGCAGTCGCTACGTTATGAAAACTTTATTTGCATGTGAATAATTCTGTAGCATCATAAAAGCTACCATCCAAAGAAACCGTATCCATCCAGAACATTGTTGCCCTAATTATTCGCTTTTATTTGCTATCTATTATGAATTTGGAATGACTGTTGTGCGTGCGCGCGCATGTGTGTATATGTGCGCATATGCCAAACCAGAGCGGATGCAGAGTTATGGCGGCTCTGGGGAAAAGAACTATGGGTGGCTGTAGGTTCCCCCACCTAAATATTTTGAAACGTGTATGCCCTGAGACGGCCAGTGTGCATGTCTGAAGGTAAGTTCGTGCCTCCAGTAGAATGTAGACCTATTTGATAATGAATAGTACCTATGGTGGTGGCTAGGCCAGCCTGGCTTCCAATACTTACACCACTGCTCATATGTCTGGTTCAATTTGATTGATATAAAATGTAATGTACCAACAATTTTTTCTTCTGCACAATATATTTACCTTTTGAGTCCTTGAAAAATAAAACTGTTTAACATATATGTTTCGAAAAAGTACAAATAAGAATAGAGTAGAACGTACTTTGATTGTGTGGAATGCTGACACGCATTTGGGAAGATCATGTAAACCTTAATATCTCTGGAGCCACGGTGATGGTGGATCGGATTGATTCCCGCACCTACATTTCGTTGCTGATACTGAGGTTAAAAATAATAGTAATAATAAAAATCTGTATTTAAGGGGGGGGGGGTAAAAATCCTCAGTAGCCTGATTTTGGATAGACCCTCACAGGATCATACATACGCATATATAAATATGCACATTATATTACAATTATGTACACTCAGTCACACACTCGCTAACGCTCTCCCTCGGTATCACATATGTTCTCTAGCCCGCGCCTATGCTTACTCGCTAGCAAGCTCATCCATTCAGTCGCTCACTTACTGACTCGCTCGCTCGCACCGCTCGCTCTCACGCACGTTTGCACATACGCCGATACGCTCAATCGCATGCTCGTCGCTCATACACTCGCTCGTTCGCCCACTCATCCACTTATCAGCACATACGCGTATTCGCTGCCAAGCACATTTATTCGCTCACTCACTCAGTTACTGATTCGCTCACTCGCACGCTTGCCCACACGCACGTTCCTCACACGCTACCACGCTCATTCACACGCTCATTTGCTCATACGCTCGACTCGCCCGCACATACGCCCATTCGCTCATAAATTCGATCATTCGCTCACTTACAGGCTCGCTCGCTCGCTCACACGCACGTGTTCTTACACGCTCGCACGTTCATTTGCATGCTCATTCGCTCACACACTCGCTCGCTCGCTCACTCATCCGCTCATACGCGCACTCATTCATTCGCTCTCTCACTCCCCTACCCACTCGCATGTAAGCTCACTCGCTCACACACCTGCCCGCACGCTGGCTCACACGCCTGCTCGCTCACTCACCCAAGCACCCACTAGCTCAACATAAATCTACACAAATCAGTTATTTTAAATATATATTTATACTTAACCATTTCAACAGCGACATGTTGGCACAATAATTGCAAGGCAATCTTACAGGTAAGTTGCTGGATATTTTAAAATAATAATTTGACTAAAAGATGCAGGTGAAGTAAGCACCAACCGTTCCAGTCAAATTAGTATCAAACTATTCAGCAGGGAAACCTTTTGTTTCTTTTCCATAATTGGGTGTTTATCGAGATTTAAATGGTTAAGAATCATATATATTTAATTTTCAATTCAATTTCAATTGTATTATTTACAAACCCCGGATCACATTCAGATCTTTGGGAAATATGTATACAATATAATTATAATGATTAAATTCTTTTCGTACTGTTGTTATTTCAATCTTTAGATCTGCAGATTATGATCCCGAACAAGCTCTGATACATTCGGGAGTTTGGAAGACACAACGTGGGAAAAGTTTCCGGACAAGGAATTCGACAAACATTTGCTACAATTACTATATACTTATTTTATGTCATATCTACTGAAGTACTGCGTCTATTGTATATCTGTCGTGCATTTGTGTGACGCTTCAGACATGAAATTCCACAAAATATTACTACTAGTGCGAGATATTTCATATCATATCTGCTAAGGTGCCACGACTACCGTCTCCAAATCTGGCATGCGTTTATGGGATGATAAGCCTCAATCCTGTACCCTTAGTGAGCAACAGCGTGCGGATACATTTTTTCCGATGTGGCTACGGTCGCGATTGTAGGGAAAATTGTCGACTTAGCCACTAATAGCTTATGAAATCTTAATTAGACAAATTTCACTCACCTGTACACTTAGTTGAGATATTCCGCTTTCTGCTACTACAAATTTCATAATGATAGAAAAAGTATTTCTGGCATTATACCATGCGGACACACGTCTCTCTCGCTCTCTTATACAACAAAAACGAAAAATCATTGAAAATATTATGTTTTCCATTGACTGTGAGTTGTTTCCGCCAGTCGTAGCAACATGTCAAATTAGGTGATTGACAATGAACCAATGTGTTTAAATTCTTATCGTGTCTGTCAACTCATACTCTTATAAAGCGATGCACGACCCCTGATAACGTAATTCACCTTTCCAGTGTATCCAGCCATCATCTGACCTCGCATGACGTCATAATCAGCTCAGCGTGTGTATTATGACGTCACAATCATTACGTCACAAAGGGTTCCATTTAGACTGTCATCAAATCTAAAATAGTCCGACACGTTGTATGAATTATTGTATGTCTTTGTAATTCTTTGCTATTTAATAAACACGCTGTTGAATATTTTGAAACTCATTTGACTGGGCGCTGTTGCTGCCTTAGCCAGTAACAGCACCCAGTCAAATTAGTTTCAAGATATTCAACAGCTTACCTGTGTAGCTTTTAGGAAATTAATAATCAGTGTGTTCAGAGATCGATCGATCCCAACACGAACGAGGTGTGGGTGGAGCTTAGCTAGAGATGGGCGGGACATAGCTAAAACCGGAAAGGTCCATTGGCCGGGGCCGTGCTGGACCAATACCGGGCCATACTGGCCCGCTATTGGTCCAGTACCGGTCCAGTAAATTGCGTTATGAGGGATAACGCCGACAATTTTCTAGAAAAGCGAAAGGCTTCAAAATCTTTCTCCGGAACATTTCAGCACATGTAATAGTTGTGTTAACAATCAAATATTAATTTTACATAAACTGAACATATAAACACGGTCATCTTATTTAGCGAGTGTTTTTTCCGAAGATAAATCTATATTTGTGAATCGGCGCTGTTGAAAGCTGTTACTATTTTAGAAATACATGTAAAGCACAAAGAGCGTAAAATTAGAATTGAATTTTTAAATCTATCGTTCTAATACCTAATGGGCAATAATGGTATAAAACTGGCGTGTAACGCGTGCATCATTCAAGAATATGAGTTTCCACCTGTGACATGTGAGGTGGTTACACAGCACGGAGTCCGAACATTACTAACTTCTTATGCGGCTGACCACTGTTTTATTTCAGAGCTTCGGTCACATTTAAAGCTAAGCAGTAATTTAACAGCAGGCTACTATCATTAGCCATGGCAGGTGAGTATTAAGAAGAACAGTAGTTCAAAGAGATGTCGGTTGTTTATACCTAGTGGAATCTGTTTTCAGATGCTCAGGTAATTGGTCCCGCAGTCTGAAGATATCACACATATCAATGTTGGAGTTCTAACCAGGTACTGTACAAATCCTGTATTTATTAGGAAAGCCGGGAATGGCTGGATAGACGTCCGGCCTGGGTTCCCATTACACAATATATGTGTTGCGCTCAACGAATTGAAGCTGACGTTGTCAAACTAGGCAGGTAATATAAAATCTTTACATGTTTGGAATCATAACTGTGAATGTATCCACCACCACACCCTTCCTCTTCCCCAATGCCGCACACCTCCTCTCTAACTGTCGCCATATACATATCCCTGCCTTTCCACCATCTATCCTCCTCCTTCCATATCTTTCCTTCTGGATTTCTCTCTCAGGCATTCGCTGCAACCATTTCTTTCATCTCTAATTCCATCCCAAACCCCTCTCTCTCTCTCGCGCGCGCGCATGCAGGCGTGCGCGCGTTCCATCTCACCGCCTACGCATACGCACGTACGCGCGGCCACACATTGCCACGCACATGCGCGCACAGATGGTCACATAAATAATATGTGAGTCCATATTGGAAAATCTGTACGCGTGCCCTGTTGCCAGTCGAAGCATGTCTTCAAATTTAATGTGATTGGCCTCGATTACTCTGAACTGGGCTGGATCTACATAGGCCCTATGTGCAATTTGCCTCATTTATTGTCTCAAGAGTGACAGATAATAATCAATAAACTCATTATATTATGATGTAAGAAAACGCACGACGTCACACATAGCGGGACATAGCGAAACAGTCAGAATCCAGACATTAGTATGAATGCATACACCGTTTTTGTCAGGTTCCTATTTTCTAGATTTTCTGTATATTTTCAATCGCGACCAAAGTTGTGGAATCCTAGATTGCGGTCACGCCATTTTTGTGTCAAGATTTGAGCCAGTTGGGACCAGTTATGTCCGAGTTATCCATAGACCCATTTGGAAATGCTCTTAAACGTTAACATCCTTTGTTATCTTAAAATTTTAGCCAAATCCGATCAGTACTTCCTTTAGGGACAGCTCTGGACACGCAGACAACAACGCACAGACAAATCGCGTGCACGCACTCACTCACTTACTCACTCACGCACGCACATATGTACGTACGCCCGTACGAATGTACGCACGCACGCAAATCGGAACGTTATAACAGGCCTATACCATCTTCACATTACGCGGCAAGGGTAGCAATATATATATTTCTGTCAGGCATGAAATATGAGTTAGGTGGACAAGCATATGTCGAATCGTAGCCACGACACACTAATGAACTGACCAACCTCTGTATAGTACGTTGCTGTATTTTATGTATACCACTTCGTCATACAAATCAAACTGGCGGTTAAATGATTTGTTTTTCACTAAACATCGTGTGAGCTTAGCACGGCCATCCATCATTACTGGCAAATGTTTGTTATGTTTTGCCATCAGAGTGAACTTCTCACGCGGCGGTAGCATACACTGGCACTCGTAAACTACATGATTGATAGCATAATTTGTAGGTAGCTGTTAGCGGAGCGTAGTTTGGGGTCATCTAGTACAACATCCACAGAGAAAATCTAGAACGCGGTCCCATTTACTATCACTATTATCAACCGAGTCGAAAATTATCGCATTGCACGATAGTGATATAAAATGGGATCGAGTTTAAGGTTCGATGAAGCATATAAATTGATATTTCGACAAATTTTCCAAGAAGGGCGATCCCTGCAATTCGCTTGAACGCAGGGCTTTGTGTTGTCGTTTACGTCACTGTGACGCATCATTTGCTAAGAGTTGTGACTAATGCGCCACAAAAATAATGACACACAAAATATCGTTATTTCGGAAGTGATATTAATTTTAATATTACATTTAATTTAACTTTTTTTAAGTTCTTCGTATATCAATCAAATTAAAATTTTGTTGAATGTTGCACGTGTATTCATATCGGGAAATATTAAAGGTGCATATTCACAGTAAAATTTCTAAAAAATAAAATTGTTTAAATTATACACTTTTAGAGGCTTAAACTCTGAGCCTATATGTAATGAAACGAAATAAATCTTAACATATGATGATTCCATTCCATATAAATTAATATAATTTTTTAAGTTGCGAATTTGAAATAGAGCCACGGGCACGGTGTGTAAAAACGCCATATTTTTTCTTCAAAGGCAGACGTGTGAAATGAAAATAAAATCCGATTTCGAAACATGTAAAGCGTATCACTACAAAGACATATTATATATAAATAATACATGTGTATCTTAATTTGTTCTGCCCAACGCAATAATTTCATTTTAAAAGCATAAGCTGGGTGGATACGATGTTTCCCTCAAATGGAACCATTTAACTTAATCGTCAGAAACCTGAATTTCCAGAATCTCGATGTCAAGGTAACTATGTACGGCAAGCTGCTGAATGTATTGAAACTAATTAGGCAGGAATTCATGCATGAATCCATTTCCTCACTCAATCATATGACGTCATAATCAACTACGCCACGCGTATGCTGACCTCATAATCATGACGTCATGAATGATTCGATTAATCCTGTCTTTAACGCTTAATAGCCGGACACGTTGGACGAATTGTATGTTTTTTTGCTATTTAAGAACATGCTGTTGAATATTTTGAAACTAATTTGACTGGGCGCTGCTGCTGCAATAGACAGCAAAAGAACCCAGTCCAAATAGTTTCAAAATACTTAACAGATTACCTGTATAGTTTTCTGGAAATTGATAGTCAGGGAGTTAAGAGATCGATCGATCCCAACACGAGCGTGGTGTGGATGGTCTTAGATAGTGAGGGTCTGGGCATGGCTAGAGCTGGAAATGTCCATTAACGATATACGGTATGGTATAATATCAAACCGGTGACGATGTCAATTTTCAAACCGGTTTGAACCATATATCGGTTTGATGGGGTGGGTGGGCCAAAGAAGACATAATGAACCGGTTTACGATGCGAGATCGGTGTATCGCGCAGCTTTAGCATGAGCCTGTTAGGTAACGACAGCTTCCAGGTAAATTAGTTTCAAAATAAGCAACATTATTTTATTAAATTGTAAGGGTTTTCGACACGGCGCTGTGGGTTCAAAGTTACATGTCTTAACACGAGATATATGATGACCTCTCAGCATGTTGAGCAGTGATATATGTATATCTGAAGGTGCACTCAGTAGCTCCTTACAGAGGCGATGATTGATGCGCCTCTGGGAAGACACTGGCCGGGCGGCACGGGCATTCCGTGCATGTCATTCCTCAATCAATGAAAGGGTGGAAATGACTATATGCCCACCATCTGTCAAACAGAACATATATTTTAGACTTAACCCCTATAATGGCTAAAACTCGGGAATCTAGCGATCAACGTTATGATTATGCGCCATGATTCACATTTTGAATCTGTTTACAGAAAGTCGGTGATGCATTATGCAGTAACTAGTAGCAGTCAGATTATATCCAAACAAGCCACCCACTCTTGGACTTTAACGTGCATTACAAAAATGCCTACACAAGTAATAGCATATAGCATGGGAACAACTAAGTGCATTTGTTGTCAAGATGAGTGACGGTTACTAATCATGTACGCAGGAATGTGGGTCTTCTTTGTGTACGCAATGACCCCGGTTCTCTATCACAGATTTATGAATTTAAATAGTACAGAATTATGAATTGAGTGCATTTTTCCGTGTCTCTGTAATATGCGTGCGCGATTATTGCGTTGAGTGATCGTGATCGATTATTAAAATACAATCGTGATTACTCGATTAATCAGCTTGGATACAAATTACCAAGACATAACAACAAAAGAATATCTCGAGCCAGGCATTCCAGTAATACATTTTGAAAAATAGTCTTCTTTTTCCCTGCAAATGGGCATACATTCCCTAAGCAAAATATAATTTTTCATGACCGATCGCATTAAAAAGTGATTGAAAGCTATGTTTTGAAATATTTATGCAATAGAAAATATTCACGATTATTCGATTATTTAATTTTTAATCATATAAATTCACGATTTAAAACATAATCGCGATTTTCGATTTAATCACGTAATCGCGCAAGCCTACCCTGTAACAAACATTATTATTCATACATAAGAATGTCGATGGTTTAAATATACCTTTTTAAATTTATCTCTTTATAATAAAACTGGCAAAGCATCACCGTTTGTGTCGTGATTATAGTGACAAAAACAGCGACAGGTGCGCTCTACACTATAATCTAATATCTGAATACGGAAATGAGTCATGATGACCAGATTGCGCAAAATGAGGAAATGTATTCATTTGTATAAAACAGCGCACGTTTTTATACAGATTTCTTCGCTTTCTTTCTTTAAGCGTTTGGTAATAATAGGCGCAGTTTTGGCTGGTAACAGTCAGCATACATTCCGGTGTTAGTACCTCCCTAATACGGCGTGAACGCGTACGTACGTATGTGCGTACGTACGTGCGCGCGCGTGCGTGCCTGCATCCTTGCGTCCGTGCGTCCGTGCGTCCATACCTCAAAAGATCTATCTAAAATGCACTGGTCAGATTACAGTTAAATTGTAACGCAACAAAGTAGCTTACCATATACTAGGATGTCCATGCATTGGCCGCCCTACTGACAATAAACATGGATCTGGATCGGATAAAATTCTGAATCTTTTATATTTCGGAAACTTCTGGTCCGATTTGGCTTAGATTTTAACACAAGAAAGCGTGTGAGCATACCCTAGGAATCCATAACGTTGGCGCTATTGGGAGAATCTGAAAATTCTGAAAAATTAAAAAATTACTTACAACGCGACAAAAAGAGGAGGACGAGTGTTTACTTTTCTGATTGCTCTTGTTCTAAAAATTAAGTTTTTTCTCATTTTTTTTCCTTCACCACTACAATGACTCTTTAATAATTGATGAATCCAATCTGTCATTCAAGTATTGACATCATAATCGCCTACGCCACGTAAAGGTTGACTTACCTATCATAACTGATAGAAATACGCTGTCACGAATCTGGAATAGTCCGTCAAGTTGTACGAATTGTACAGGCCTATCCATGCTATTTAGCTATTTATTAATTTATAAACATTATGTTGAATATTTTGAAATTAATTTGATTGGGTTTTATCATCAGTTTGACTGCAATGTTACATAGCCACCTGCTCGTTGGCTCTTCCCCGTGAGCCAGGAAGATTGTCTTGATTATCCTGATGAACACATATTACGAACACACTGTCATTTCTTCTTCCTGCCGATGTGGTAACTAAACACAGTTCTGCGTGGTTACGAACCATGTCCTGTATGAAAGGAGTTCCAGCCATTCTCAAATATACAGGTGCGAACTCAACAGACGGATCATCAGAGCTAGAAAGCTGTAATCTGTGACGAAATGTGTACGTTGTTATTTTTTACCCTTTCGCATTGAATTGCCATAATCTCAATATCAACGCAACAATACAGGCAAGCTGTTGAATATTTTAAAACTGCTTTCACAGGAAACGGTTACTGTCATAGGCAGCGACAGCTCCAAGTCAAATTAGTTTCAAAATATTCAACATAATATTTATTAAATCGTAAATGATTTTTTTGTATTTCGACCTTTCTTGTTGAAATGAAATTTCTAGCCCCCGCGTCGCCTACTTCTTGATTCACTTGATATCAATCAATGCTATAGTAGCGTCACCGGGAATGTATTTCTACGAAACATTTCGAGTTAATTATAGTTATCGGTGGGGCATTTTTCACATCTTATAACTTTTAACGTATGATGATGATCAACATCTTAGATCCACGGTGAGGTAAAAACAATAAAACTATTGACATTTAGTGCATTCTAGACTCCAGATAAATAACATCTATATGATTGTTTCTCATGTAATGCACTGTTAGGTACTGGTAATGAACGAGCGGAAACAACAATTGGGTTTTTATCATTTCTTCGAACAGTTCTGTATGAAATACTTATAATGACGTCGTTTAATAATATTCCTAGTTTCGGTAAAAAGATCTATAACGGACCTTTCCAGTTAAACATCATGTGACGTCGTAATCAACCACGTGGCGTGTATGGTGACGTCACAATAAATGACGTCATGATTGGGGTAGATAAGTACGTCACAAACGCATAATTGATGATGTGCTAAACGTTGTTGTTCGAATTGTATGTTTTAGGCAGCAACAGCGCACAGTCAAATTAGATTTAAAAAATATTCAACAGCTTACTGTATAGTTTTCGGGAAATAGATATTCAGGGAGTTCAGGGATCGATTGACCCCAACACGTGCGAGATGTGGGTGGAGCTTAGCTAAAGATGTGCGGGGAATAGCTAAAACTAGATTCCTCCATTACATGTTGTGCCACTCATATTGCTTTTCTTCTTCTTGAGATATCGACAGTACAAACTACACGTGCAGACAGGCTTCTGGCATCATCATAGACAAAACCTATTTTCTACATCTCCAATGATCTATTTTCAGTATTTAGCCGATTGTTCTGTGGCATCTAGGGAGCATGATGTAGCAATTTAGAAATGTGTGTCAGCCATATTGGATTATTTCAGCCATTGTGACGTATAAGCTATATTTCGACTCTAGTGACTAAAGTATGTGTGACTGGCCTTCTACTTCAAGTATATCCATCGAGACAATCATCCCAGCCGATCTACAGTAGCTGAGAAATAAAAATTTATACTGATTTGGCGGCCATCTTGGATTTTGTGTAAGTCATCTGACATATAATTTATAGTCGAGACACAGTTGACTCAATATAGTCAATCAGGACTCAGTTCTCATTTCAGAAGCCTATAATTATGCACATAGACACCATATATAATACTCACATGACATCTATGCGCTGAGAATATATTTTATACAGGGGCTTTGCTAAGCGAGGTACATAACATTTGTATTTTCTCCGAGCTTAGACAAGGAAATATGCCTAAATTGTTTGCACAAGTCATTCATGTTTGTAATCCCGGAACAAACTTGCATCACCAATTTATTATCCAACAACGCCACGAATTAATAATTCACCAAAGTGCTATAGATTTCATAGAAGGCAACACAGTTGATCCGCAAACAATATGGTCTCTTCCAGCGTGACAAATAACAACTGTTATAACTGTCTGACTGCAGTAAAACACCATACAATTATTTCAATGGACCTTTCCAGAGTAATGACGTTATCTTAAAAGTCCGGCACGCTGTACGAATTGTATGTCTCTACTATTTAATAAACATGCTGTTGAATATTTTTGAAACTAATTTGACTGGGCTCTGTTGCAGCAACAGCACCCAGTCAAATTAGTTTCAAAATATTCAACAGCTTACCTGTATAGTTTTCGGGAAATAGATAGTCAGGGAGTTCAGAGATCGAGCGATCCCAACACCAGCGAGGTGTGGGTGGAGCTTAGCTAGAGATGGGCGGGGCATAGCTCAAAATGGAAAGGTCCATTGGCAATAACTCTAGACCTGTTGAATATTTTGAAAACAATTTGAATGAAAGTTGTCGCCAACAACTTTCAGTCAACTTGTTTCCAAAATAGTTAGCATACCCAGAGTTAAGCCCAATGGGTACGTAAATTCAATCTCGGGACTCTCAAATTGTTTGCGCAGTGAATTACACGTGATGGAAATAATGACTTATACAAGATACGGGTCATCTAAAGCCATAAAATAAGATCATTCGCACATGTACCTGACGTCACTGAGGGTAATAATATATAGTACGCTTATAGGTGCTGTGTTTTCTTATTAGTTTAGTCTCAATGTTACACCGCGCTCGATATCGCGTGGGAGTAGGTAGCGCCGTATTCCTACATAATGACCGGTGAACAAACATACATCCAGAACTCAGTATTGTATGAATGATTTGAAATTGATGGATTCATTTCTAGCTATTCCCCGCCCATTTTCCGCTATGCCCATCCCATTTCTAGCTAAGCTTCGCTCACGTTTTCCGCGCGCTGGAATCAATTTATATACTTTGAATCCTGAATTAACAGAAGTCCAATTTTAAGGTAACTGTACTGGTATTAAGCTGTTAAATATTTTGAAACTAATTTGACTGGGTGCGTTTCCTGCATATGGCCGCAACAACGCCTAGTAAAATTACTTTCAAAATATTCAACAGACTGTTCGTTGAGTAGTAAAGACATACAATTCGTATAATTGTATGACTGTTCAATGTTCATCACGGCGCTAGATACATTACTGTGTTTTGTGACGTCAGTCTACATATGGCGTAACTGATTAGGACGTGAGATATTTGAGTGACATTGAAATTGAAAACTCTAACAGTTGTCATTTCCGTTAATATGTGTAGACATAATCCTAGCGATAAGTGTCGAGAGATCATCTTATATCGTATGGTGAAAACCTAGTTTTCATTACTGCCTGTGATTTTCACGAACTAGGCTCGTGTGTTTGCCATGTAGACCTATAGTTCATTAAATTCAAGCCCAAGGTCATTGACGGAGGGCAACGTCCTGAATCATGAATTTCGTTATCCGATTTAAGCCATTACAAGCTGTGTTATTCACAGCCGAAGCCATTATCTAGGCTAGTTTATTTGGCACGCAGGCCTATAGTTCCTTAAATTCAAGACCAATGAGTCACTGACCGAATGATACAATCCCACCCAGCGAATGTATATTTCCAAGTCTAAGCATCCATCATATGACGTCATAGTCAACTACATGATGTGTAGGCTGAACCATGACGTCATGAATGATTTGAAGTGGTCCGTCTTTAACGCTTAATAGCCCGACACGTGTACGAATTGTATGTCTGCCATTTAATAAATATGTCGAATATAAGCAGCAGCAACAACAGCTGCGGAGTCAAATTAGTTTCAAAATATTTAACAGCTTACATGTATAGTTTTCTGGAAATTGATAGTCAGGGAGTTCAGAGAGCGATTGATCCCAACACGGAGATGGTGTGGGTGGAGCTTAGATTGAGATGGGCGGGGCATAGCTAAAAGTGCAAAGGTCCATTGCGTGTTCGTCGTGCGTTGAGCAAACGTGTGCTATAAATCGAGGATACAAATTCGCTTTCAATAATAGAAAAAGAAGTATGTTTGAAATGTCTCGGCAAGGTCGTATCCTAATTTAGAATTCCAGAACGCGGGATAAGCAAACATCGGATATAATAACTCTGTAACAATTCAAATATTTAGTCAAAACTCAGTCTTTCAAAAACACACAAATCGTGCGAATAACGCTTAAAGGTACAGGTCCATACACGACTTTGATTTATTTGTCGCACTTTTCATGTGCCGTGCCAGCACAGAACGGTATATAGGTAGTCAAGCCATGACATTTGATTGGGCAATCGAAAAATAAAATTCGTTCGTTCCTTCGTTTATTCTTTCAGTCATTCAATCATGTAGGCACGCACGTGCATGAGCACGCATACATGCACGCACGAGCTTTATTCGTTTCAATTTATTATTATTCGGATAGGGAAGATGCATAGAATGAGCTGCCATTAATAATCTTGTGAAAAATATAACGTTTGTTATTTACTGTACCGGTACAAGGGCATACACGAAATTGTAAAGGGGATGGGTGGGTGGAGGCACACATGTGGGGTAGGTGAGGTGAGGTTAAAGGGGCCTAGTTTCGATTGTACGGATTTTCCAGAGGATCAAGCAGTGGACAGCGCCCCATTTTGGGTAAAACTGTAAGCGAATAAGTATTTTTATGCCCATATATGCCCCCACCCCACCTCCCACAGCCCACACCCACACCCCACCCAACCCCTACAATCGCCCCACCTACCCCACCCACCCACACGTACGCGACTGTTTCTTAAACTTTAAAAAAATTACAGACCCAAATGAGAGATTATCCATGAGCGAGTATTCTGTTAAATATTTTAAAACTAATTTGACTGACAGCTATTGCAGTCTAAAAGCAGAAACAAGTTCCCGTCGAATTATTTATAAAATATGTAACACAGTTCCTGTTGTTAGTTGCCATTAAATTGAGACACTCTGTTTCCATCGGCGAACTGGTTTACACCATTAATTAGCATATCATTACTTAATGCATAAACGTGCACATTAGTGATGTTAATATTATCTAAAGATACAGTTTGGACAAACGAACATGTTTATGAATTATTAAATTTCTGTAAAAGTTCTGGTCTCAGAATAGTTAATGGCTGAGTCGGCACTGATTATGGGATAGGGGAAAATGCTTATATATGTGCAAAAGGGGAGAGCTTGGTTGATTATATTTTGTGTTCAGGCCAGAATCTAAGCCTAATCCAGAGAGGAAGTTATCGAATAGATGTCTATTTAATCCACTGCAGACGTTACGATGCCTACCTAGACATATATTAGCCACTCTTGGGCGGCGTAGTACCACGGAGGGGGACTGGGTATTAGACGTCGTCCCATTAACAATTTTGTAAAAAAAATTACTAGTCTGTGAATTTCTCGTCTGTGGGAAAGTGTTTCTATGCCAGATTCTACATACAGCTCTTCGATGTGTGAGTACTACGTGTCACTCCACTAATTGTCCTAAGAGCATCCTTTTGTACGTCTTCCAGTCTGTTAACAAGATATTTTGGGAAATTATCCCAGACAGCATCTGCATATTCCAACGATGGCCTAATAAAACTCTTATACATGATTTCGAGACATTCGCGGTCTAAGATATATTTTAGTCCTATGAGTAATGAAAGCTTGAGCTGGGCATTTGATATTATATTTTCCACATGGTTGTGCCAATGACCATTATTGTTGAAAGTAATACCAACGTGTTTATGATGGTGGATGGAACTATTTCTGAATTTTTTTAATTTATTAGAAAAACTGTAGGATCTCTGCTTATAGAAATAAATAAGGACATTGTTTTGGAAGCATTAAATTCGACTAGCCATGTGTTTGCCCAATGGTTCATTACTTGCAGATTGTGGTCGACAGATGGTGTGTGGACTTCTAAGTTATCCGGCATCACATAAAGGCATGTATCATCACCAAATAATCTGAAATTGTTTAGTATGTCATTGGGTATATCGTTAATAAATATTAAGAAAAGTAGTGGCCCAGGAACGGAGCCCTGTGACACACCAGCATGTAAGCGAAGCAATGTAGATTCGTAGACATGTATAACTACTCGCTGGTAGCGATGATGAAGGTAACTTTCAAAGCATGAAAGTAGATTTCCAGCAAAGCCAAATTGTTTGAGCTTCTGTAGCAGACCACGATGCCACACTGGGTGAAATGGTTTAGAAATGTCGAACAAATATAACAATACTTCTTTCTGTTCATCTAGAGCTTTGGCAATATCTGTATATATGCCTAATAGTTGATTTACTGTTGAATGTGAAGGAAGAAAGCCAGACTGATAGGGAGTGATGCTATCTCTAATGTTGTTGTAGACGTATTTAAAACGGTTCTTTCCATGACCTTGTTAAGACAACTCAAGAAAGATATTGGGCAGTAGTTTATGCATGAGTCCCTTTCCCTCTTTTTAAAGATTGGAGTTACATTTGCAATTTTCCAGGAGGTGGGAAATTTTGAATTTATGAGTGAGTAATTAAAGAAACGTGAGAGAGAGAGAGAGAGAGAGAGAGAGAGAGAGAGAGAGAGACTCATTCATTAGGAATACATCACTATTTAACATTGCTAATGGCATGACAGCCTAGGAAGGAGTCAATGTTGAAAGATTAAGAGATATTGGAGAAAAGATTCTACCCTCCATGGTTGGGAAATCTGTGGAAGTGTTCACCTTCCATAAAGTAGATCTAGAGCAGTGACACTTGGTCCAAAGATCTGGTGTCAAGATCAAAGGAGAATCTGTGAAGGTCAATTCACAGTTGATATTTCAGACTGATAACTGTTGTGGACCATTGGAAAGATCTACCACCACTGTTCAAATATGAACTCTGTAGTCACCCACCTGCACTATTTGAATCATCCTCTCTTCCCCTACAGGACAATAAAGCAACACTTGCTAATACTCTGTGGAAAGCCATGGAAGGAGAACAACGAGAACCCAGTAAAAATGTTCAGTATATCCTTGATGGTGGTGCTACTCCATCGCCTACCATGGCGCAGAGGTTCTACATACATGTATGACAGTGTGAGTCGGTTGTATGTTAGATATGTGACACAGAAATATGGTTCTACTGATTGTCTTCGATGGCTATAATGATGCCCCAACAACCAAAGATGTCACTCATATGGGAAGAACGGGGATATGTGCAGGCGGGACAGTGCACTTCACTGGTGGGATGATCATCCAATGCAAAAAGGTGGAATTTCTGAATAATAAGATAAACAAACAGCGTTTCATACATTTTCTACGTGACAAACTAGAGCAGGCTGGGTGAAGCACAGATCATGCAAAAAAATGATGCTGATGTGCTCATTGTTCAAAGAGCTGTAGCATCTGCCAGAAACAAAGACACGGTTCTTATAAGGGATGACACAGACTTACTGCTTCTCCTACTGCATCATGCTGAAAAGGACGCACATGAGTTGTTTCTAGCCCCAGAGCCCAATAAAGCTTCGACGAAGAACATGGTATGGTGCACAAAGCAAGCAAAAGCGATTCTTGGTCCTGATGTATATGACAATGTCCTCTTTATCCATGCAATTCTGTGTTGTGATACAATATCTCGCCTGTTTGAATTAGGAAAAGGTTGGTGCTGAAGAAGATAAAGAGTGATGTCCTGTTCTGCCAGCAAGCTCAGGTGTTTAATCAAAAGGGGGCTACAAAGGACATCATAGCAGCTTGAGAAAAAGCACTGGTATCTCTATATGGTGGTACAAAAGAGGAAGGATTGGATAGTTTACGATACAGCCTGTTTCTTGATACACGTGGGCCCGCAAACTCTACCACCGACCTCTGCGTCCGCAAAATACCACTGTCTCCGTATCAGATGATGGAGTGGAAAGCGACATGCAGCAATATGAAGCCATAAGAGTGGGGATGGCACACGGTTGATGGAAGATACCTGCCAATATAGACTGACAAGGCTGTAACGTCAGAACTATTGGATATCATCTACTGCAACTGTAA
>CM067367.1:39439894-39480456 GCA_034401795.1 Chaetoderma sp. LZ-2023a
AGATAGATAGATAGATAGATGGATGGATGGATGGATGGATGGATGGATGGATAGATGGATAGATAGATAGATAGATAGATAGATAGATAGATAGATAGATAGATAGATAGATAGATAGATAGAAAATATGCCATACCTACCCACCCACCCACCCACCCACCCACCCACCCATCCACGCACCCATCCATCCATGCATCATCCACCAACCCACCCACCAACCCACCAACCCACCCACCAACCCACCCACCCATCCACGCACCCATCCATGGATGGCCATCCAAGCCATGGATGGCTTCCAAGGCCATGTGCACGTGCGGCAGAATAAGAAACATAAGCGCATATGAAAAGCACAAAGCGCTCCAGAGATAACAGCAAAAAAGTGTTTGAGAATTAAGAAAGCAAAAAAGTGTAGAAGAACATAATAAGAATATATATAAGACATTGTAAAGTTCTAGTATCTAGAGAAGAAGCGTTTTTGGTACGGTGTTGGGCCTGTCTACAGCGGTCACCTTGTGGTCAATCAAAATAGATTTCTAAAGACAGTAGTCAGCTAATAAAACCACATCTGCAACTGACGGCGGCTCATATGTATGTGTTTTCTTACAGCAAATGACCTGAGGAAACAACATTTCGGCCTTTCGGATTGATGTCAGCTGTAGACAGGCTCGACTACAATAGCAAAGTGTAGCATGGACAATAGTCGAAATTCTGCATAATATAAATTTGAATTAATTTTGTAGAATAATATACGCATTTTTGATAATGTGGTTTTATGAGTTAATATGTTTTCTCTATATTTTGAATACCTAGGCAGTAGACACATTTTGAAAAATTACACAATAAATACATTAATTACAAATTTGATTCATAAATAATCATGTGGAATAGGCGTATCGTTTACCAGCAGGAACTATTATGATACATGGAAACACAATTAAACGATAAAATAAATCAATTTACCAATTCGATAAGTAATTAGGCATGTTCGTGTGGATGAACAAATGAATAATATAATTAAGCAGATTGTATAATTAAAAAATATATAATTTATAATTTATTCACAATAAGCCGTAAAGTTCTCATGTTCCGTTAAATATAGACCCTTTTGCACGAGATATGAGATGTCTGCTGGTTTCTGTTTAATTTACCCAGCATGCTATGCTACCCAGCATGCAATGCTGCCCAGCATGCAATTTCCTGAGTCCATAACCGTTGTAACTATTGGATGCCATATTCGTTTAGTCTATTGTCTGTATAGGCCAGGATTTCTCAAACAAAACCAACCTGCCTGCACGTGCAAATAGTCATTTCTCCTCCAGCTCTAGACATATCGTCCAATACTGATCTAAACGCCAAGTGCATTCATAACAGCATCGCTATAGAGGGATCCTACCTGTCGCTCAAAATATCTGACATCATACTCAATTACGTCATACGTTTGGTGGAGGCATAATCATATTGACGTAAACGTGGGATAGTCCTTCACTAACTAACATCACATGTATGAATTGTATATATTGATAAAAATGCAATTAAATGAACATTATGTTGATCATTTTGAAACAAGCCCTACTGGGGAAAAACAGCCAATCGGTTTCCTAATGACCAACATCTAGTTATTTAGCGTGAAAATTTGATTCTAGAAATTCCTGTTTCACATCGTTGAAGCGATTTCAACACAGCTACACAATGGAAAAAGATTAGCTAAAATGGATGAGCATAGCTTAATGGATCCTCCATTGGGGTTGTCAAATCCAAATAAAAACCCCAACATAGTTTCTCCTTGGCTCTGGAGAAAATGCTTATTCTGTGAGTTCAATACGCTTTGAGAAAGCCGTATGTATAAAAGCAGCAAGCTTTCTTAAAACTGTACGGTTGAATTTAAACGTTTCGTTAGCTTATAAACACTTGGCTGTTTTCAGTAATACTTTCTGATACACGTTTTGCGCAATTCAGAATACACGGGGCAAACAATTATGAAATGGTATTCATCTTCAATGTCATCACAGAAATGGCATTTTCTCTCATTGAATGGTATCAGCATAGGCTTGTGACATCTACCGGCTTATTAAGTCTATGAGATCCGGCACGGATTCTACATAGAGCATGTCGATATTTGATAATTCTAACATTATTTAAATAACATTTATTGGAAAATTCATCCGAAATATGCTTATATAAACGGGACTTATTGCTGGTTTCTAACCGGCCTCTCTATTCCTGAAGGAAAATATTTTGGAACTTTTGTCTTTATGACCCTATGAAATATCCCTTATCCATATTTTGGCATTGCGTTTCCCATATGTAACTAAATCCCCGGGAACATAGCATATCGCTAAGACGTTTGACCCAATTATTACAGTAATTATTTGTAACCCAGTCATTATACATTGCATTATAAAGACATTTAGCTACTCTATTTTCGCTAATGTCTAATAACTTAAACCAGTATTTGAAGATTCGTATCTCTCTTGTCAAAAGGCGTGTGTACCGTCCCTACTCTCCGTAAACAATGGAACTCATAGTACACTGCTTGACATTTAGCTGTTGCTTGCAAAAGCAAAATGGCATTTTTCCACATCATACCTTGGGTGAAAACCCCATGGTTCGCACCCATATGACAGTACCGTTAAAACCAATTTGTCAAACAAATTACAATAATGATCGGTTGTTAAACTTTTGCAATGCGAATGTGGCTTTTTTACCTTGATCTGTCAGGCATTTTGTGCCTCTGTAGAAGAACCAGTTGTAGTGAATAGAATTCCAAAAATTTGCTACCATTTCTAATTCAATTCCATTATAATACCATTTATCATGTTGTCTCAATCTTCCCTCTTTCCGAAAGATCATAACCTTTGTTTTTTCACTATTTACCTTCAAGCACTATTGTTTACACTATTGGGACAAACAGTCTAAACCGTTTTGCAGATCATATTTGCTTTCTGACATTAATATTATGTCATCAGCATACAAAATAAGAATAATTTGAAAAATTCTAAATCAATGTCATTACATCCATGTGTGGAAAGATCATCCTTCAAATCATTTAAGTACATTTAGTGTTCCCTTCGCGCGGCCGTCGCGAGGCACTGCTGCCACGGGCCATAGACCGGCCTTAAAGCCGTATCAAACATGTGCGTCTGTGCGTGTGCGCGTGCGTGTGTGCGTGCACGCGCGTGTGTGTGTGCATGCGCGTGGGTGTGTTTGTGCGTGCATGTGTCCGTACGAGTGTGCGTATGCGTCGCTGGAAATCTACTTTCATGGTTTGAAAGTTACCTTCATAATCGCTACCAGCGAGTAGTTATAAATGGTTACGAATCTACGTTGCTTCGATTACATGCTGGTGTGCCACAGGGCTCTGTTCATGGGCCACTACTTATTTTAGTATTTATTAACGATATTCCCAATGACATACTAAACAATATCAGACTATTTGCTGATGATACATGCCTTTATGCGATGTCGGATAACATAGAAAACCATACACCATCTGTCGACCACGATCTGCAAGTAATGACCCATTGGGCAAACACAAGGCTAGTCGATTTTAATGCTTCCAAAACAACGTCCCTATTTATTTCTCTACGCAGAGAACCTACTGTTTTTCCAATAAATTTCAAACATTCAGAAATAGTTCCATCGACCCATCATAAACACCTTGGTATCACTTTCAACAATAACGGTCATTGGCACAACCATGTGGAAAATATAATAGCAAATTCCCAGCTCAAACTTTCATTACTCAAAGGACTAAAATATATCTTAGACCGCGAATGTCTCGAAATCATGTATAATCGAAGATTTGTATATAGAAACTAGCATAGAAACACTTTCCCACTGACGAGAAATTCACAGATTAGTCATGTTTTACAAAGTTGTCAATGGGATGACGTGCGAGGCCTTGACTGATTATCTCCCTCCACTGATACTAGCACGTAATCCCTACAATATCCGACGCTCGGATTCTTTCACCCCAGTTAGATGTCGAACGGAACTCTATGGCGAGTTGTTTTTCCCAGCAACAGTACGTGACTGGAACACCCTTCCAGCATCTGTTACTATGTCTAATACCCTACCAGAATTCAAGACCAAACTAAGAGCAATGTCCCGTATTCCCAGTCCCCCACCGTGGTGTTACGTCGGCTCAAGAGTGGCTAATATATGTTTAAGTAGGCTTCGTAATGGCTGTAGTGGATTAAGCAGACACCTATTCGATAACTTCCTCTCTGACTCTGCCAGCTGCGCCTGTGGCCATCCTGGTGAATCTGTTAAACATAACCTTTTTTACTGTCCACTTTTTAATGAGCAAAGAACCACCTTTGAAAATGAGCTTGCCTCCAACCAAATCTCCTCAACAACCCTAACCACCCAGCAACTTCTATATGGCTGCGCTGACGTTGACGTAGAGTTAAACATCACGGTTTCTACCATTCTATGTCAATATATTACTGACACCTGTCGGTTTAAATGACCTAGAGTAATTACAAACACCACTCATGGATTGTGTCGACAAATCTATAGCCGCGGATGTTTCTGGATGGCCATGCAGTGTGGACCAGCACGGGTGACTACAGCACATCGAGCTCCTCCTTTCTCCTTATACCGCCTTGTGATTCGTCAAACCATGCTTTTCTCCTTCTCGCGAAGATTTTATTCTGTCATCATTACGCTACTTACAACATCTCTCCTCCTCCTCCTCCTTCTCCTTCTTCTTCTTGTTCTTGTTCTTCTTCTTATTAATGTTATTGTTGTTATTACTGTTGTGACAGTTGGCAATATTATTATTCGCCTCTTGATTTATTTAATGTAATATATATATATATATATATATATATGTGTACGTAAGTGGGAGACACGCTAATAAGACTTGTCTTATTGTGCTCCCACATAGACTAAAATAAACTGTGTTTAAATCAAATTATCTATCTATCATATTCACACCAGACTGCGTGAAAACTAAATTGTTTAAATTGTATACTTTTAGAGCCTTGATTTGTGAACCTCGATGTAATGTTCAAGTGAAATAAATCTTAACATATAATGATTTAATTCGTTACAAATTCGTTAAAACCATTTGAAATTGTCACGTTGAACTAGTTACTAGCGTCTCTAATTCAGTTCTACAACTTAACAAAATTGTATCAATTTATACGTAATGAAATCATTATATGTTAAGATTTATTTCGTTTCGGTACATTGAGGTACACAATTTAAGACTCTGAAAGTATACAATTTCAATCAATTTTAACAATTTTTACAGAGGGGAGCTGAGCAAATTACGGAAATCTTGACAGATATGGAGTAAAATCGCATAGGCCCCAGAGCAGAGATTAAGATAATCTCGATAAACACTAGGCGATTGCCAGTGCGAGAGCGAGTGCGAGGGAGATAGTTAGCATATTGTGGCCCAGCGATGCAGGAAATGTGCATTTGTATGGGGATTTATGTCAGTTTGACATAAACATGAAAAAAGTGAACTAAAATTCAAAATGTACTAAAATATATCTATATGGAAAAATTAAATAAATTCTAAACAGATGCATATATTTACTGCATGCCAACTCTGGGCCACCATTTAGTAACTATCGTCATCACGCTCACTCTCGCACTCCCAACAGCACTACTACGAGAGGTCAGAAGGCTCATTCGAAATTCGAAATTCAAAATTCAAAACTCGACTTCGAAATTAAAAACTCGACTTCGAAATTCAAAACTCGACATCGAAATTCAAAACTCGACTTCGGAATTCAAATCTTAAATAAACCAATTATAAACAGTCTTATATTATAAACAGTATATATATATATATATATATATATATATATATATATATATATATATATATATATATATATATATATATATATATATATATATATATATATATATATATATATATATATATATATATATATATATATATATATATATATATATATATATATATATATATATATATATATATATATATATATATATATATATATATATATATATATATATATATATATATTTAAAATTGCTACCCTACACATATACCCACTGCTACCATCCCGTCCCTAAGCTCGTAACCACACCTACCCATAACCACCGATACACCCATGGCTATTTAAAACGGTGCCTAACCCACGCGCTCATAGCCACCCCATAACTATTGCTACCCTACCCGTGGACCCACTGTGCTTACCCATAGACCATATCCAACGTTACCATAGTACGCCATATCGATCTGTACCCCGCACATACATTGCTAGCCAATGCCATCTGAATACACATTGTACAAACACCCATATTTATCCCTATCAATACACTCATAACCCCACCCCATACCCAATGCTATGCCATACCATAAAAGCCACCTTTGCTGCACATATCAATACCAACACGACTACAATCGCCTAGCCTATTAGCTCAGCCCATCCTAAATACTTGCTAATATAGCCTGCTAGCCTAGCCTGCCAGTCTAGCATACTAGCATAGCATAGTAGCATGGCCTACTAGCATAACTTAGGCCGTGTTCTCACTGGAGACTTAACTGGCGTAGCGCAATGCAGAGGTATGGCGTTATTCCTGATTAACTCTCCAGTGAGAACACGGCCTTAGTCTACTGGACTAACATAATCTAGTCTACCTGCATAACCTACTAATCTAGGCTTCCTAGCCTCCTGACTGGCTTACGATACTAGCCCGCCATGCCCTAATGGCCCACCAACTAGGCTGATTAAGCTACATGCCTAACATTCTAGACAGTTAGCTGAGTATCGTAGCTCTGTCTTGCCTGCTGACCTAGCCTACTAACCTAGTATACTAGTCTAGCCCACTAGGCCAATCTAATGGCCTACTAGTCTAACATATTAGCCTACTGGCCTAGTTAATTAAAATATCCGACTATCCTAGCCTACTGGCCAATTCTATAAGCCTAGCGGTCTGGCCTACCACCACCTAGCCTACTGGATTATCATACTGGCCTCACCTACTAGCATAGCCTCACAGCGTTGCAGAATACACTAGTGGCCTCGCATACTAGAGTATTGGCCTAATGCTAGTAGCCTAGCCTAGCATAATATGTTGCTTACTAGCCTAACCTACTAGCCAGATAACCTATTAGCCCGCTAATATTTTGGAATGCCGCCACTTACTAGACTTGCCCACTGGTCGAGCCTCTTAGCTTAAACTACAAACTTACTGGTCCTACCTACTAACCTACTAGCCTACTGGCGTATCCTACCAGCCTGCTATCGCCTAGCTTATGGGCCTAGCGCGCTGATTTAACGTACTCGTATCTCCTCCCCACCTGGCCTGGCCTATTGGCCTACATACTAGCATAACTTAGTGGTCTAACATACAGCCATACTCTCCTGATATAGCAGCTCGGTCCGGCCTACTGGCCTATTATACTAATAGCCTAGCCTACAGGCCTAGTATACTAGCTTGGCAGAGCTTACTGATCTAGCGTAGTAGTTTGGGCTAACCTATCATCCACTCAGCTCACCCTGACTCATTCCACACCACCACCACCACCACCACCACCACCACCACCACCACCACCACCAAGTATTTGGGTGTACTTACATCCTAAGGCTGGTATGCAGGCGTTTACGTTTTTGTAATGGGGAGGGTATAGACTTCGAGTCATGGGTAGATGTGTACGAGGGTAATATTTATCCATTTGTGGATATATGTAACATTCTAACATGCCGATAAACTTAGCAAAGGTTTATTCATATAGCTTTGGGTGCATGACTAGGTTGTTATGGTCTATAGGTGTGTGTAGTTGTAGCTATGGGAATACGGATTACTCTTAGCTATGAGGTAGGATTAACCATGCTGGGCAAAGGTATTGGTAGCATTTGTGCTTTGGGTAGCGATTGGTGTATGGGTATGTTTAGCGTAGCTACTTTACCAGATCCTCGCATCTACCGCCAGCCGTAGCTACACGTGCATCTATAAATACTCGTAGCCCAATACCTGTCATTCCGCCACCTGACGCAATAGCTACCCGTACACCATACCTACTTCAAACGTATAGCTAATATATCTATATCCACATAGATAACCATACTAATAACTTACACTACCCAACTACTACCCTGCCCTAATGCGGCTTATGCTATATCGTACAGCTACGCCTATCTCCATAGCTATCAAAATTACCCTACCACATAGCTACCCCTACCACCACATGGCAACCCTTCCCATAGCTACTCCTATTACATAACTTAACCATACCAACATTCGGACAGTAGGCTAGTCAAATGAGATATGCCGACAGGTTGGTCAGTTATACCAGTCCTGTCTGGAATGTCAGGCTAAACTAGTAGTCTATGCCAGCATTCTAGGCTAGTAGACCATGCGAGTTGGCTTAATTAGTAGACTAGGAATAGTATGTTAGAAAAGTAGGATAGTAGAGAATGCTAGTAGACTAAGCAAGTAGAGAATAAATGTAGACGAGTACATTTTGCTAGTGGGCTAGCCTAGTAGGTTAGTAGGCCAAGCCAATATATTAGTTGGTTATGCCAGTAGATTATTCTCCTATGTTAGGCCAGTAGGCTATATTATGTCAGTAGGCTTATGTTACGTTTATGTTACATCTACGGGCTGTGAGTATGGAAATCATCAGTGGTACGACCGATCGGACATAAATTGGACATCGGACATCTTTTTAACATAACAAAACCGAAGCTCCCTCAATTAAGAGCACCGTAATTACTATCCAAGTTATAGGTATATAACACTACAGCTTGTACATTAGACCTGTTGGAAATACCAGTAGGTTAGTCGTCCAAGCGACTAGGTTAGTCCGATAGTAGTACCCAGCAGCAAAGACTATGTTATTAGGTTCGGCCAGTAGGTTATACCAGTTGCCGAGTAGATTCTGCCAGTAGGATAAGTTGGCTGGTTAGTTAGTTAGACTAGGCATATGCATAAGCTAGAATCCGACGTTAGCAGACTAGGCTCGTAGAGTAGGCCAGTATGCTAGCTCAGTAGCCTAGGCTAGTCTAGTAGCCTAAGACAGTACGCTAGTATGTGACTCTATTAGTTTAGTTGGATAATCTACCTACAATCGAGCCAGTCGTCTTTAGCGTGGCGAGACAGAATGTTCGACTTATAAAACAAGCCTTAGTGACACAGGGTGTTACGTGCTCTACAAAAGCATCACACTTTCAGTAATTACACCTTTATTTGATTTTATCATTGTATCCAAAAATTACAAACATTATTTTTCGAATTATGCAATATTTACAAAATGGCCGCCAAAATTCAATATAATGGCACTGAACAGTACAGTTCAAGAACTCCCTAACTATAGTGATTCAACAAACTTAAAGCCACACATCCATGCCTGATTCTGTGCTATATTATTCATTATTTTAACAGCATTATTCACCAAAGAGAGCAAAATCTATCTATGAAGGCCACCTGATTTGGGACCAGAAGATGGGGCTATTTATTATTTAAGGGTGTAAGATCACCCAACTTAAATAGACAGCTTCTTGTAACGACAAAAGCCTTTTCTTATTACATGGGAAATGGAATAAACGATCATTTGTCCTTAATGGCCCTTTCCGGTTTTAGTTATGCCCGCCCATCTTTAGTTAAGCTCCACCCATACCTCGCTCGTGTTGGGATCGATCGATCTCTGAACTCCCTGACTATCAATTTCCAGAAAACTATACCGATAAGCTATTGAATCCATCTATTGACCTTACTAGACTCCCATAACTCGGGGTAGGCACCAAAATCCATAGCTTGTTTGGTCGTCTCTACATTGCCATTCTGCATCGACATGGAGATTCATCTATTTCCCACACAGTCTGTCAAATTATGAGGAACTGAGGACAGGAAAGAAGGCTCAAGCGCTTCAATTCAGATGAAGAAAAAAGTAGCATCGACATCGCTGATTACACTATCGCTGTTGGCGGGATAGTGACAGCCGCAACATTCTCACAGTGTGTTGATGCCACATGTCTGCGAGGGAAAATCTTATAAGATACACACTGAAAAGGTAACTGGATGTTTCTGACCCTCCATGTAGACAGTGGGGTGACTGTCATTCTCAGACATAGTCGATATGGTAAAGCGCATATAGTATCAAAATTTATTACATCTACATTCATTGCATATAGTTGTAATAATCTCTGATCGCGTGGTGTATCTGACGCCAAATAAAATTTACACGCTGTCCATATAAACCTGTCAATAACAGACGATTTAAGAATGTCGTTACTGCTAAAGAAAAATTATTGTTTATAAAATTTCAATTGCTATAAGTAATAGCTTTTGGGATACAAGATGGATCTTTAAGTTGGATGGTCTTACAGCAATCCATCATAAACACCCACCGTCTTCTAGCCCCACATCAAGTAGACTTAATAGAGAGTTTTTGCGCTATTTAGAGAAAACCGCTGTTAAAATAACGGATAATATAACACAACACCAGACACGAATGTATACATAGTTAATTTGCAAATACGATGAGACATTAAGTGAGGCGAGATGAACTCCTGATGATTTTTACTTTAGGACAAGGTCAAAAATAGAATAAAACAGTCTGTGAAAATTAATCTCCCAAACCCCGATTTGCTGATTGTTTGATATAAAGAGATGGGAACAAAATAAGGAACGCGTTTATGAAGTTCAGGAAGAAGAATAAATTGCAATTGTTCAATTGTGTTGTTAATTATATACGAATTCAAAAATAAGAGAACTAAAGAAATCAATATAAAACAAATTTTAAAAATAAATAATACATCCCCGTCCATGTATATTAGACTTACTGAACACAGGCGGATTTCATACATGGTTTGAGAATTGGAAACTAAACTGGATCCATATACAAGCAAGATCTCCAGTTTATTAGTCTGTATTATCACTCAATGAAGTTAATGATGGAAGATGGAACGCTAAAGACAATGCAATACATTCGAACATCTTAGAAAACATCATAAAAATGTGATTTTATGCACATCATCTGGCATAAGTAATCAATTTTGGGGATAAAAGGTGGCGTTTTTGGATAGGTGGTTAGAATCTGTCTTAAATATGTCTTAAAGAACAACCATTTCGTGGCTGTGACGTGTTGGTTGTCACTCGAACATCTATTAGCATGAATCATGAAACATTTAAACATTTCGTGCAAGGCCTATGTAAGTTGGAATTCGCTTTCCGTAATAGTCTAGCAGATAAATGAAAGGGGTGTGCACGTTATGAAAACGGCATAATAGTTGGTATACTTGCTTCTTGATACCATGGTCTGTAATTTATAAAGATTGGCTGCATTCTGCGTATGATCTCTGTTGATTTGTTGTTATTAGAGAATTGATCCAAATTTCCACAGATAATGTTAGATTTCTCATTTAATGTTCTCTAGTGAGTACATTTACAACAAGCATTCGAAGGGTTGACAGCAAAATGATTTTAGAGTGATCATGTGGTCATTTGAGTTTATTTTAACCCTTTTATTACCTACTGAACACAAATGTTGTCATTCCTCGCACCTGTTAGCAGGAATACTCGTATTGATGTTGAGAGAGTTAGTAAAACATTTTGCTGCCAAAGACAGCAACATTTTTAAACTGTATTTTTAAAGTGAACAGTTATCATGCTAAAGTAGCTGAATGTTGGCAATTTTGCAAAGTTAAAATGTAAAAATGTAATTTCTATGGACAGCATTATATAACTTAAACTGATTTAATAATTACATGAAAGGATTTCCGCTGAATGTTCCTTCCATCATTTCTGTAAACAACACAAAAATAACCAGAACAGAATCATCCACAATAATCAAACCAGTACAATATTAGACATTCGAATACACACAACTCAACGGTAAACCGTATTAACCCTCTTGTTCAAAGCCACCGCACATGTATAGTAATGTGTATGTCAGCATTTGCTTAAAACATCTATACCATCCTCTGCTGGCCTTCGTACAGCCACGTTTGATCTCAGCACAGTATGGTGCACCAGAACGCACCAAGGTCACCCATTGCACTTCTACTCATTAGATTCATTTTCTTCATCTACTCGAAATCAGCTGGGTTTGCTAGTAGTGGCGCTTTGAGAAGGGTGTGGTCCCATACACGCCCTCTCTGACATCGTACTCTTAGAAGAGATTGGCAGAGGGCATCCTGTGTTAGCGGTATAGTTTCTATTTCTCAGCCATTCTGTATGAACAATGTTTCTCTGAGCTAGTTTACGTTCTCATTAAAGCTTCCTCCGTCATAGATCAATACGACAGCCATTGAATGCTGCATTTTTGTCTAATCCACCAAAGATTTCACCAACAATCATGGTTATATTAGCTCCAGCCCCCATTCATCACAGTAGAGCTGCTGGATTCTCAAGAAGACCAACTGCACACCCTCACTCACACACCCACACACACCCCATCACCCCCACCCACACCCAACTCTCACACACGCGTTGTTTTGTTCATGTCTGTGATCTAAAGGCATCCTGGAGAATCGTCGGCGGCTCTTGTTCATAGTGAACTTGCACTTACAAAATGCTAGAAATAAAACTAAGTCTTGCTGTTTGTTACTTAGCACTACCATATCCCACATATCAATAGCTATAGCCATGACAGCATGTGCACATTTGTAGTGATCAATAGCACGGTATAACTACTCTAATTTTGTCACGGCATCCCTATGCAAAAGGCAGTTTCCCTCATGGATAGATCTCTGCCAGGTTAATAATCCCAAATCTATCTTTAGACATCGGCTGATCACACGTAATCACCAGAATCTGTCCATGAATTAGAACGGCTACAGCTTGTTTCACAGCTTCCACCGAATGACGAATCATGGCAACTGATTTTGTGTCATCGCGGAAGAGAAGGAAAGTATTCTGACTGCTATGAGGTCCTCCTCTTTGGTATGTAATAGTTCTGCTCTTATGTTGCGATATGCTGCCCAAGATTAATGCATGTCCTCGTCTGCATTGTCATATAGTCTGGTTTGCAAAGTGCGAGAACCTTGTAATGACGGTTATATATGGGTTTTTTGCATATTTCTGGTCAGGAACATATTCTGAGTTCAGATCTGGCGGGTGCCACTCTAAGTCTAGTGAGCATTTTTTTTCTATTGCTAGAAATCCAGGATGGCAGCCATAAACGTTACTCATAGTGCTTGTATATGCTTCTTAAGGAATTTAAAGAGAATATCTTACAAAAAGTACTTATTGAGGTTGATTCGTTTTACGTGGTCTACTAGCATTCTTAAAAAAATGTCGACATTTAGAAAGAAAAAGGTCAAATTTCAAGACAATTTTGAAATTAGTTTTATACTTAAAGCTGTTGGTTAATTAACAATATAAACTAATCATTTAACTCTTATCATAATGATGTCAAAAAGTATTTGTTACAGCTTCAAGATATTGTTTTCGTAGTAGATGGCATTCAGTCACTGAGATGCATGCGCCATTGAATAAACTATCCGTTGTTGTTGCACTTATTTGGTAATCGACGCTGTTCACCGCAGATACGCCTATAGTGAACACACACTGTTACAGCTGTAGTGAGCACACCCTGTTACAGCTGTAGTGAGCACACCCTGTTACAGCTGTAGTGAGCACACCCTGTTACAGCTGCAGTGAGCACACCATGTTACAGCTGTAGTGAGCACACCCTGTTACAGCTGTAGTGAGCACACCCTGTCACAGCTGTAGTGAGCACACCATGTTACAACTGTAGTGAGCACACCCTGTTACAGATGTAGTGAGCACACCCTGTTACAGCTGTAGTGAGCACACCCTGTTATAGCTGTAGTGAGCACACCCTGTTACAGCTGTAGTGAGTACACCATGTTACAGCTGAAGTGAACACACCCTGTTATAGTTGTAGTGAGCACACCCTGTTACAGCTGTAGTGAGCACACAGTGTTCAACGTCTGACAATGTTTACATAATTCAGTGAACATATCCGTTGAGATTGCAAGAACTCGGTCATATAAAGCTGAGAAAACTCAGTACATGACGTGTTTTGACCAGTTCTCTTTCTCGCGTCTTGCTATGTAGGACTTCCACAGATACCGCAGTTGGCGTGGCTCGCGTGTGACGTGTCCTTTACATTTGCGTTCGACAGCCATCTTACCCATTCTCAATAGGACTTGAGTCGCACGCAATTGTTTTGTGATGTTAGTGTGCGGTATCGCAGATTCCCACCAGCTTAAGCAAGGATAAGAGAATAACTTCCACTTGCCAATGTCCAGGAAAGCCTCCATTGAACTGGGTTGTTGTAGTCATAATTACTTCCTTGCGTACAATGCATGACTCTTGTGCTAGTACAAACTCATCATCATCCACATCATTCTCACATGCTTTGCTTAAAACCGAGCCAACGTCCTCATTCGACATCAAGAGAATAGTTTGTCCTTATTTAAATGCCTGCATGTCAGAAAGTGTTGCTAAAATCATGTAATGTAGACGCTTTTTGTGCAAAATTCAATAGGGCATATTGAGGTGCTTACGTCTCTGTACAGCCGAACAAGACGCCGAAGTTTAGAAACGGTAGAAGCTGAGTTCTTTTCCGTAAGCGAATGTGTCCTCAATAAATACCACATGCTCACCCAATGCTCATCATGTCGAATATGCTTGCATTGTCTCACCTGCGTTCTGGTAAGATATCTTTGTTTTAAATACTGCATTGTACAGTGCTGCCAAACACGTTGTGAGGCGTTGTTCTTCGCCAGCAACAAGATTCCACGTGGATACGTTTGCTAGGAATCCCGCATCAATGGTTTTTGCACATCTCTTGATTCTCTCGCCGATCACGTTATTGCCTCATGCGGTAGATCACAGAACCAGGTACGCTTGAATAAATCTGAGTTCTTTATGTTGTCAATGGTGGCGATTTCCCCCCCCCCCCCCCACCTTTCGGCATATGCTGTGCTCGATTGCGAATCTATGTTTTTCCTTTTCACAGATGTCTGATTCCTGTACGGAACAAAGCTGGCAGGCAGTGTGGAATTTACTGTATGTCGTTGCCATGTCAGTTCTACACCATCGCCGCTAGTGACTTGGGATATGTCAAGCGTCTTTTGCGAACAAGCTGCACTGGTAATAGCAGGCACATCCTCTGCTAGACAGATGAGTAAATCATGAGCCATAAGATGGGTAAAGAAGTCACTCATTGTTATCTTCTGGCACATGACACATTTTATTCATTTTGCTTCCAAGACTGCAGGACCTGGTTCCATCGCCTGCCGAGGGCTACCCAGCTTCCCATCTTGGTCTATTCAGTGAAAAGTTAGGAATGTACGTTATTAACTTATTACAAAATAACAATGTGTTTAAATGATTTAGATTGAGATTTCAGGATTTCGGTTGTTTCAAGTAGACAACAAGAGCATATGTGAAGATATTTGACATTGAGTTGGATCCAGTAGATGAAAATCAGTTTATAATTTACTTTAATGACGCTTTTATAAAATGACCTCGAACCATACATTATGTAAAGATAATAATGTAAGGAATAGTTATGTTACACATAAAAGCTTGGATAGCATACTAACTGTAACTTGGCAAAAGATTAAACAATATATGTGCAGAAACATTTCTACTTTAAATGTGTTTGCATATAGTGTGTTTCCAGGATCGATGTTAACAGGCTCTCTAATGTGTGGTCTCAAGAATTGTTTTATCTCTATTGACTCCGGAACATATAGTCTTAGCCATTTTCGTTCCGGTACACACTAAAAGATGATATTCATTTTGAAATACGATTGCTATCAAGAGAAACAGTGGACATTGATGTTTGGCATAGACAGTTATGCCTTTGCTCAAACCTACATGTGGAACACGAATATCAAGATTTTATGTCATTTAGTTTCCGAAATATAATGTGTGACTCTGGAACATGTGCTGGCATGGTATACATAAAGTGTAATTCATTTATATAATATAATATAGGGAATTGTATGTTATTTAAGTGTGGCACGAACAAGCTAGACCCTATGCCCATTAACTAGTTAATAGTGTTGACATACTTATCATTATTTCTATAATTAGACTTATTTGTATTTAACATCTTTCGCTCCCATAATTAATGCATATATAATGTAAGCGCGATGACTCGTCTCTGGCTTACAGGATCGTTCTTCATCACAGAAGAGTGCTTTCCCTTGACCACAAAACTTGTACGCAATGCTTTACGTGACCGTGATACACTCCTATGAATTATGAGCGAAAGCCAGGATAAACAACTAACACTGTAGAGAGATTTCCATGTAAGACTACGAGTACAAAACAAACTCCCGTTCTACTGTACGTTGAAACAGTAGCGTAGCAAGGAGGTGGGCGGGGTGGGGTGGGTGAGTGGGGGAAGCGCTCGCTGGACCAATCTTCCCAAATGTGGCGCCTTAATCACGTCCGTAACACATACAAGTTTCTGGACGTCCCAACTCCCAAGCCACATTTAACAAGTTAATCTACATTGAAAATTAGAACTATTCGAATTTACAACGTTGTTAATGTCTTCTTGTCATGCTTGTTCATCGCTATGTTGAGATATTTTGTTTTAATGACGCTACATCAAGACAAAGAATAGTAGAATGCATGCTACTTTCTCGGTAGAACAAAGTAAATAAAGTAATTGGCGACGCTGGGATGCTATTTTCTCTTTATTACAGAAATTTAAGCAGATACCGACGCCTAATTTAAGTCCTTGCTCAAGTGTGGTGGCGCCTTTTTAGACCTCGCTCCCCCTGACGTGAAAACCTGGCTACCCCACTGCGTTGAAGTATATAAATGTATCCTTATTTCTAGTATACTTTTTCGTATATATATTATATTCAGAATAATTAATGTCATTGTTTGGGGAAATACGAAGACAGCAAAGAGGAAGAAGGTGGCGGAGGAGGGTAGGGTGGGTGGGGAGGAGGGAAACACTGGAAACACCTTCGAAGCGCATTTATACGCGAAAGAACATGAATAAATGCATTGCCGCAAATGGCATATCTCTCCGTATTGGTTGCGTTTGCCAGCTATCAAGCAGCTTCTTATGTGTTTAATACTTTGAAACACGTTGACTGGAAGCGAGTGTCCCAATCCAAAAAGGAGGTATTGCGATACCCGCTTCATAAGCCATGAGGTAGGCAAGCCCAGGTTAAGCGGATAAATCCAGTAATAATTCAGCTGCCAAAGGGAGATAACAGAACATCGTATAACCCCAGTAGGCAAATGTCTACGAATTGTCGCCCGTGTACTGCTCGGCTGTCCACGCATACATTTAGCGAACGTTCTCGCCAGAGATAGATATAAATAATTTCAGGATCATAATCATAATGTCAGAGAAATATTTCCGCTTGTCTCTAAGGGGGTGGGGGTTGGGGTGGAGGTATGCATTCGGGTCTGTCAGTGCGTGCTTGCGTATGTGCGTGTGTGCAGAGTGCGTGCATGCTTGCTTGTGAACTCTCGCACTCGCGTGTCCGGAGCTGTAGGCTTATATGGTACAGAGGACGGGAGAATTTCAGCACACGCACAAGAACGCACAACTGACCACACGAATCATAAACAGACATATACCACATGCGCACCAGGATACGGAATATACACTGCACAATCCAGGACAGAACTGGATATACACACACGACCATAAAGGAACACACAGAGGACCCATGCACGCGAGCACAGGACAGTCACACCACATGCATGAATAAATGAACAAGCCACGCCCGCAGATAAGCACACACGTGAACTAGCATACATCGACAGTGGCACACACCGCCATTGATTTACATACACTACTATGGATTATATACACACCAGGCTTATACGAAAGAGGATTGTTGAATATATTGTGTCCATACCTTGTTGTTGTAGTTAATCTAGTAATACGTACTGTATATAGCGAACGTGTTGTCACGGATCAGGTGCAACTGTTTGTCACCAAGGTTTGTGACTATGGACTGACGTCACATGGTTCGAATAGAACATGGGACGGCAGTCAGTTGGAGTTTGGCGTTGGGCACGGTCACGTGTTGTTTTGGATAGTTGGTCCCACTCCACGACTTGAATATCAAACTGTGGATTGTGGCTAACTGTGCAAACGAGCCAGTGTAAGCTGATATTAATAAAGTATTACAGTAACTATAGAGACGCGTATGTGTTATCTCACCAGCCAGATGAAAGATCCTGGTGTATAGGCAAACGAACGGTATTAGACTTATCTGAGAAACTACAGATCCAATTTCTCTCAGTTTTTACCGCAACAAAGGACAACAAGAGTTTGAACTTGATCCGAGTAAAGAAACCGAATGTGAATAGGACAAAATTCGGAAACTGTTTATCCGATTTGGCTCTAATTTTAGTAAAAGAAATGGTGTGACCGTAAACTAGGATTCCACAACTTTAGGCGCAATCCGGAAAATTGGAAAAATCCTGAAAATCTTTGCCATGTGGCTAAACTGGATGAGGGCTGCAATCAGAGGATTGCTGTTGTTTCACTCTAGTACCATGGGTAAAGGTCAAGTGTTTTTACTAACAGACTAAATTTTGATAGAACAACTGCTGATTTATTATAGTAGTAGTAGTAGTAGTAGTAGTAGTAGTAGTAGTAGTAGTAGTAGAAGCATTATCTGTAGCAGTAGCAGTAGCAGCGGCAGCGGCAGCGGCAGCGGCAGCGGCAGCGGCAGCGGCAGTGGCAGCTGCAGCGGCGGCGGTGATGGTTGTGGTAGTGGTGGTGGTGGTGTTGGTGGTGGTGGTGGTAGTGTCTCACGAGACAACCCAATCTATCTCTGAGAGACACTGTCCCAATTTATGCATCAGTTGTGTTTTGACTGTTTTACTAAAGGATCCACGGCACGTACATGCACGTACAACCGTATAGCCATAGACACAATCAACACGAAAATAACAAATACAGCACTGTTGTTGGGTGTTGATGGCATTACTAGCTTATAGCCTCTCCTAAGGTTCCATCTCGCTCCGAGGATCCATTGCCTGTTTCAGGTATAGAGCCTCGTTTGGTGTATTTTTCTCTATGTATAGTTTGATCTTCATCACTATTGCGTTCTTCCCAAATTTCAAACTTGTTTCGCGCCAAGATGTATGCAATGGCAAAACATAGAAACTGTAAAGTGAAAACAGAGCCATATTCTGATCACCTCACGCATACTAATCTGTGACAAAAGACAACACATACTATCGCGAACAACCAGCTGTTAGCGAAGAAGCATTTTCTCTCGCGGTAGTGGCAGACTAAATATGAATTCCATAAATAGGAGTTAAGTTGACATAAAAGTGGTAGATATATATATCCCTTTTATGTCAACTTAACTCCTATTTATGGTCAAGCCGGCGAAAACGGTATATGCAATGGTCTATGTCCGTTGGCTGCCCAAGGAAGATTATGTTTGAAAAATGAGCCAGTCATTCCAGAGGTATATTTTCAAAACAGACTTCTTTTGGACTGCAAATGAATATTAACTAATCAAATTTTTTGATTATCTTGCTACCAAAAAACGTCTCTTGCAGTAGTAGTAGTAGTAGTAGTAGTAGTAGTAGTAGTAGTAGTAGTAGTAGTAGTAGTAGTAGTAGTAGTAGTAGTAGTACAAGTAGTAGTAGTAGTAGTAGTAGTAGTAGTAGTAGTAGTAGTAGTAGTAGTAGTAGTAGTAGTAGTAGTAGTAGTAGCAGCAGCAGTAGTAGCAGTAGTAGCAGTAGTAGCAGTAGCAGCTGCATTAGTAGCAGTAGCAGTAGTAGTAGTAGTAGTTGGAGTAGTTCGTCATCATCGTCCTCCTCGTCGACGTCGTCACCGCCATCATTTGCAGCGTCGTAGTTGTCGGTGTGCATCAATGCTATCTTACGCATCAACATATTAATGATGAGCATAATCTCTGGATCAATCCATGTACATGATATGATATTTTGTATCTTTGCTTATTTAGCAAGAGCAACTCGTCTACCTGTAAAAATCTTTGGCCAGCGCCCAGTCCGTGAAATCTTTGTCTCAGCGCTACAATATCATAAATCCAACAGCTTCCCCGAACTCCGCCACCCTGGTCCTCCCACACCAAACAAGCCGTGTCTATGATTGAACCGGATAACATTGGACCTGGTAGGTAGCCTAATAATAATAATAAAAATAATAATAATAATAATAATAATAATAATAATAATGATAATAATAATAATAATAATATTTAGCCATGTTATTGAGATGCGTTTCTTCAGTTGTATTGCCAAGTGGCTCGCCGCTGAGTAACATGGATGTTGGTCCTGTACTTCTTATTGCCATATGTTTTGTTTTACTATTACTAAAAAAATAGCACTAATTCGATGCATCTGTTTGTGCTTCATTTATCAACAACTGTGTTGAAGCTGGAGAGATAGCTGTAAGGGATAGATCATTTGCGCATATGACAGCACATGTAGAGATAGTTCCAATTCTGAACCCAGCTGGGTTGCCTTCATACTTTCTTAGCAGTGGGTTGCTGCGGCTGTTGAAAGGACCAGCAGAGGATTCACCGCCTTGTCTAATGTCTTGGCTATCACTGATTGTTTTAGAGATGTTGCCATTCCACTTAGCGACTGTTCTTTCTTCTTGTTTTGTAAATTCCTCCTGTGGTAGGCGCATCATGATTAAAATAATAATTTCGCACGTTATGAATAGTCTGTTTGCAATACTATACACAGTTTATATTTGAGGTCAGATGAGTGTCATATCGTACTGTAGTCTTCACGCTGGGTACACGATTTACGATCTTGCTAGATGTCCGGTTCTGTAATTATGGTTGCTGTATCGAGAGAAGGCTGTTATGATATATACTACAGTCTCTTCTACGGAGGGCATGTACTAACCCGCGGGTTAAGCTTTCAATAAACCGTAGAGAGTGGTTTTCGAGCTGTGTAATGTCATTGTTTGATAGTTTCCAGCAGTCTTTAACAAGCTGTGTAATAGTTTCCTGGTTTCTTGCAATTTTGTTCCCAAGCTGTGTAACTAAGTTGTTTTGAGATAAATTCCGAAATCAGAGTAATGTGTTGGTGTCTGATGGTATTTGTTGTTGGACATGTAAGGAGGAAGTATGTTACTGATTCATCTCCTACCTCGCAGTCACGACAGGTTGCTGAGACTGTATAGTTGGCGAATCTTGTTTTCAGTGATTGTAGAATGTATGCGTCTGTTAGTAGTCGGGCTTTCGTGATTGCTCTTTTTACATTACCTGCCGTTGATTGTACTGAGTCCCAAACGTGATGGGTAGCTCCATCTTGGCAGCAGGCTGTGTCCGGGTAGAATATAGTTGATTTACATTCACATTCATGCCTAATATTTGCTGTCCAAAACTGGCAGTTCTTTTTTTTTTTTCTTCATTCTTAGTTTTAGTGAGGTGCAATGTGAAATACGAACAATAAACTTGCAGATTTGCAAAAGATAAAATTCTCGGGAATCACTGGATATATCTGATCGATCACTAGAACGCCATCAAGCTGATGGTATCGCTATTAAAATGATACTAAATATGTTCGGACCCATCCAGTAGTTCCAAAAGTATCGTTTACATAATAATTAAGCACCTAAACCCGCAAAATTAAATATCCGTATTTTAAACCCGATCAAAATGTCCTGGTGTAGTGGCTAAAGTCGTTAACTTTGATCGAAGAAAGATCGCAATTCCAAGTTCCAGGTTCGATCAATCGTTCAGACTAGTGAATAGCTGTCGAAACCTGCACAGTCCAGCACCTTCTCAGTCAGGTCTCGCACGGTGTCTGTTCATTTCCTTACCAACGATTGCGCCATTTATTAGAAAACTAACGTCCCATGCATTTCAAATGGAATAATTGTATTGTTACACAAAAATCGTAATCCCATAAATCAAACCAGAAACAATCGGACTAGAATTACGTCATCTGAGAATCGCGGACGTAGATGACAGTACACATATTTGCAAAAAAGAAAGGTTAATAACGCTAACGATTGTATTTCATCACTTACTAGGCGCATATGGTAGCTACGTCTGTGCAAAATGGCTATCAGGCGTGGGCTGTATATATTGCCAGGCGACTGGAAGGTTTCAAGATTGTCGGCGCAAAGCTCTAGAAGCAAATGTGATTCAAATATCAAGAATACATTCCCCATGGGACCAATTTTCAATGCATTCCCAATGGCACAATTGCATTGTGATACGAAAATCGTAATATCTCGTGAACCGCTTGAGATATTCGAGTGCTGTAAACGGCCCACGATAGCGAATCTTGCTCAGAATTTGCGTCATTTATCGGCAAGTTACGGAAATAGAAGACAGTGCGCGTGGGTGGAGATTAACTAGGAATGGGCGGGGCATAGCTAAAGCTGGTACGGTTCATTGGCAGATGGCATGGTCTTGGTTCGTTCTGAGTATCGAGGCATTATGTCTATCACGCCAAGGGTATACGTATCGGATCGTTACTACTAGTTACAAGAAAGTATCAGACACGTTACTATGTTCGCTAACGATTTTATTTGATCAATCAATGGACGCTTATGCGATCCACCTATGTGTACAATTTTAACCCACTGACATCTCTAGAAGTATACGTTACAGTAATGTCGCTAACAATTGCTTATTCGGTATTTTGGAGAAACCGCTGAATGAAGCAAAAGTATTTTGGTGGTCATGAGGTGGACTACATTATGCTAGATGCCTGTCAAATCTCTAGTTGGTCGCCACAAAACTCTACGAGAAAACGAAATTCAGATTTCAAACATGTCCCCATACATTCCCTATGGGGATTTTCCGGGCCACGGGAAATCAAAGATGGCCATCGATCACTAATTGCGACAGAAATGATACCACGTAGAATATATGCAGTATGGTCCCTTAGGTGATATATCAAAAATCTATTAAAATCTTTTGAGACGAATATGTTGAATTCAAGATTTCTTTCCAATATTGCCCCTAATCTAGTATGATATTGCATATATCACGAGAACTGTTCATAGTAGGCGACGTAAATGTATTATGAGTAGATAGAAACATGAACCCAATCTACCAAAAAATGGCGGCCACTCTATGACGTCACAACACAACAGTTGACACTCATGTTCGATGTTTGCAAATCATTTCTACAGTCACCCATCACTAATTGCAACAGTAATGAAGCGACTTTGATTTTGTTTATTTACCTCGTATAAATGATGCATAAAAATCTAAGAAAATCTTTTGAGTGGAACATGATGAGTTCAAGATGGCTGGCAGGATGGTAGCCAATCGCGTATAACAACGCATATATGTCGAGAATAGTTCATTTCAGACCACATAAATGTATTACGAGTAGATAGAAACATGTTCCCAATAAACCAAGTATGTATCTCTTCTTCACCTCATGACCAATCTATGACGTCACAGCCCAACATTTGACGCTGAAGTTCGATGTTCACAAGCCATTTCTACATTCAATGGCAGTCTCTTTACTATCCAAGTCATCTGATTGAATTAACACTGATCTATTTGAGAGCCGCTCCTTTCTTTGGTTTGGTGAGGAAGATATCATGCTTGTTTCCTCCAGCACGATGTATAAGCAGAATAAACATGTCTGTCTTTCATCGGTGTTAGAATTCATTGTTATTCTTAAAGATTGAATTTATATTCATGTGTATTTTCTAACAAACTACTATATATCATGGCCTCTGCAACATAACCTTCAGAAATAAGAGAACATACACCAACTTTGACACAGGCATATGACAACCAGGTGCACTATTCGAACCTTTTCCTCACGTTCTTCTTCTTTTGACGCTTTGAAATGTAATTTAGAATAGTCACAGATTTTCGTCAGGATTTGGCGACATTTTCAATCTTGTTTAAGTCAATGATTATAATGATTTCTTTAAAGAATTTTGGAGCATAGTTGTCATATGCTTGTGTTAAAGTTGGCATTATTCGCTTCATATCACCGTCTTATCGTATCCCACTCACCAACCCTTTCTGCCCCTCATCCATACCCCATCATTACATCAAACACCCACCAACTATAGCAACAACCTCACCATATCCAAGCCACCCCTTCCCATCCAAACTATTGCACCACATCAATGTAACTCACCTTTCTTAACCTCACACCAGACCACACCATCTCAGCTATCCCTACCTCATCTCCTTATCCTCGCTCATCTAATCCCATCTCACTTCATCCCATCCCACCTCATTCAGGCCCACCTTATCCCATCTTGCTCTATCCCATCACCTCATCCTACCTCAGCTCATGTTATCCATTCACACAGTAGTCATATCATAACTCACCTCATACCATCAAGCCCCGAGACACTCTGTCCCACCCACATCATCCCACTCCACCCCAGCTAAGCTTTATATACCAGCCCATTTCATACCATTCCATATCGCCCCATGCCATCCCATATCATCCCATCCCATCTCTTTGCATCTGACCTCATCTGATCCCAACCATTTCATCTCACGCCATTATACCACGCCTCATGTCACACCAAATCACCCTATCCCATCAAAGGTCCTCCCATCCCTTCTCGTCCAATTTCTTCTCATCTCATCCCAACTCATCACATCCTCTTCTACCTCATCAACCAACCTCGTCTCATCACATCCCCATCCTGTCTCACACATTCCTTCCCATCTCACCTCAGTACCCCTACTTATATCACCCACACACACCTCCTCACCTCTCCACCGTCGCTCGCCTCCTATTACAACCAGCACAGCCTACCATCACATTACCATTTCTTATCTCTCAGTTACTCTCCATTATTCACTTCACATCACCTCATCTCTCCCAAGCCCCACACGGCATAAGACCCACTTACTACAAAATATGCCACCACACCATGTCCACTCCACCAGACACCACCCCCACTTGTCACACCACATCACTGTAACTTGTCATTTGTCATCTCATATCAGACCATGTCATCACAGCTCTCTCTACCTTGCCTAATTAATTATCTGAAATAATCTCATTTCATCTCATCCAATTTCGTTTCACCTAAATGAATCCCACCGCATCCCATCTCACACTACCGTCACATCCTACAATGTACCTCATCGCATTGAATCCCATCACACCTTAGTAGCATCGCCAAACCCCAACATCACCATCCAACACCCACCAACAACACCAACTACGTCACGATGTACAAGCCACCCCTTCACAGTCCCATCTACCGCACCACACCAACTAACCTCAACGTTATATTCTACCTCCTTTCGTACCAAACATATCGCCCCCATTCCATCCCATCAAAGATCTCTTCCCTTTGAATATGACCACATCTCATCCAATCCCATTTCATCTCATCTCATCCTACCACATGTCATCCAGAAGCATCTCATTCCACAGCACACCACCTTATCCCATCCAAAATAATATTCAGGAAAAAATGCCCACATTTCATCGAGACATGCCCTTTACATCAAGGTCATCCAGATGACCTTTGGTTAATCCAAATGACCTTAATTTATGTGTCACCATGCGTATTTATCAAATACTAGTAGCATTATATGTAAGCAATAAAGATAATTACTTTCTACTTGAAATGGACAAAATCTGTCTCTTTTACTTAGCCATTTAAAAAAATTGTGTTAATTTTCAAAAGGCCACAAAACATTCAGCGCAAGGGTGCCAAGGTGGCACTCGGCAGATTTGTAATTTTGTACGACATTTTCATCGACAATTTTATGCGACCAATCAATTGACCGTTCGTTCCAGTTTTAGCTATGCCCCGCCCATCTCTAGATAAGCTCCACCCACACCTCGCTCGTGTTAGGATCGATCGACCCCTGAACTCGCTGACTATCAATTTCAAGAACACCATATAGGTAAGCTGTTGAATATTTTGAAACCAATTTGACAAGGTGCTGTTTCTGCTCAGTCAAATTAGTTTCTCTATATTCGACAGAATATTTATTAAATAGTAAAGACATACAATTCGTACAACGTATCGGACTATTAAGCGTTTAAGATGGACTAAATCGAGTCCTTAATGCTGTAATTGTTTATGACGTCATCCTACGCGTCACGTAGTTGCTTATGACGTCATAAAATGGATGGATAAACTGGAAAGGTCCATTGCCAAATTTACTTGACATCATTTACGTCAGCGTCTCCATGTACGTCATTTATGCGTCATGTGGCAACAAAATGACTGCCCATAGCAAAGGTACGCGGACGATCGAAGAACTCGGAAATTTAGTTTTGAGTTTTACGAGGACTGTTTATTTAATATGAAAATACCGGACTACTTCAATCGTGATAAACGAGGAGATATAATATTTTACTAATTCTGACATTTGTCATAAAGTATTTTACGCCGATTTTTGCTTGTTGTATCGGGTGTATCGAGCTTTATCGTCACGTGTGCGTGTATATATTGTTAGACGGTAAATGGGTTGTTACGTTATGCATAGCCGTACCATAAACCCTAGTGATTATTTAATACGATTGTAAGCTTACCAAGAAGGCCCTGAAAGAACACGCTTAATCCAAACCCAAGTGACGAGTCTTCAGGCTCTACACACCTGTGATCAAAATAGAAAAGACACATTTAATTAGTATTCTCACTTATATTACTCATTATCCACATTTTTTTCTGAAATCTATAGATCCTGGTTGGATGCGTCAATCACAAAAAATAATTTAGAAATTTGTATAATTTAGAAATTAGAATTAGCAGAATATAGGGATATGTTAGACGTTCGTATATAAAGAATCTTTCGCGTAACGAATATTTCCTGTCTCAAGTCCAAGCAGTGAGTGGGGTGACCCACTGATCAACTCACCGACCAACACACTGGCTGATCCACCGACCGGCCCACCGACCGGTTCACTGACCAACCTATGGCTGGCCCACTGATAAGCTCACTGACAGACAGATCGACTGACCGACCGACCGACCAACTGACTGACCGACCGAGTGACCGGCCGACAAACTGACAGATCAAAGGACCAAGCAGCTGGCAAGATAAGCGGACAGACATTAAGATGTTTTGAATCATAATTATAACCAGGTTCGAACCTTGTATATGAAATATATAGATTGATTGTCAATTTTCTCTAAGCTGCGCTAAATTAATCCATCTGTTTGACATCAAGTTCCATGTTGGTACATTCTTTATCGAAACAGTAGACGCAACATCAATAATAGCATCTTAATTAACGTCATTAGCATCCCTCCATCATATGACGTCACAAACAACTATGTGGCGCGTCGAATGACGTCATAATCAATTACAGCATGAGTGACTCGATTTAGTCCGTTTTAACGCTAATAGTTCGACACGTTGTACAAATTGTATGCCTGTTTAATAAACATTATGTCGAATATTTTGAAACTAATTTGACCATGGGCAGCAACAGCACCCAGTCAAATTCGCTTCAAAATATATATATATATATATATATATATATATATATATATATATATATATATATATATATATATATATATATATATATATATATATATATATATATATATATATATAATATTGTATAGTTTTCTGGAAATTGATAGAGGGATCCTTCTATCCCAATATGGGCAAAGCGTGTGTGGAGCTTAGCTAGATATGGGAGGGGCATAGCTAAAACCGGATTCTTCCATTGTATGAATGGCTATGTATTATAGTCACTACATAATATCTGTCAAATATTGATCTATAAATAGGTCAATGTCGATAAACTCATGTGACTACAGAAGTATTCCACTAACTCATAATGCCATACATGTGGACAGTCAATGTCACCAAACACGTACAGGTTTATGCCATTCAGTCAATTAATTTGATCTTGGCCACCCACGTGTGGCCATCATCCTCGTGTAAATATGTATTTGTTTATGACGACATCTAATGGAGCATTCCAGTTCTCTCATTCAAGCATATGACGTCATAATAAACTACATGATGTGTAGGCTAAAATCACAATCAATTACGTCATGAGTGACGTAGCTATGTTAGTCAGGAACGCTTAATTGATAACGTCCTAAGCATTGTTGTACGAATTGTATGTACTATTTAATAAACATGCTAATGAATATTTTGAAACTAATTTACCAGGGCGCTGTTGCTGCTACAGCAGTACGCTATTGCTGGCGTGCTGCGTTGTTGCTGCACCCACTCATAATTAGTTTCAAAATGGTCAACAGTTTACCAGGATAGTTTTCTAGAGATTGATAATCAAGTAGTTACGGGATTACTCGATTCCAACACGGGCGAAGTATTGGCGGAGTTTAGATAAAGATGGGCGGGCCATATATAAACCCGGATTCCTCCATTGTGGTCTACCTCTCCTGAAAGACAAGGTATTTGGTATACGTGTTTGACTCAATTCAATTTGGAAAATATTACGAAGAGTGCATAAATATATAAATAGAAACGAACAAATGAACCTACATCAGTAGTAATATTTCCCTCCAGACATCCGGCATGGCATGGCGAGAAGTACGTTCTACCTGCATCGCATATTGGCGTATGATGCACACCAAAGCAATCACACCCAGATGAACATGATTGGTCAATGATGAAATCACTGGAAAATACAAGTGAGTGTGAAAATAGAAGATCATTTATAAAATATCCGTTATCTTAGTGTTGCGACTTGCTATGATCTTACTGTTACGACTTGCTATTATCTTACTGTTACGACTTGCTATTATCTTACTGTTACGACTTGCTATTATCTTACTGTTATGACCTGGTATTATCTTACTGTTATGACTTGCTATTATCTTACTGTTATGACTTGCTATTATCTTACTGTTATGACTTGCTTTATCTTACTGTTATGACCTGGTATTATCTTAGGCTTCTGTTACGACTTGCTATTATCTTAGGTTACTGCTATGACTTGCTATTATATTACTGTTACGACTTGCTATTGTTTTATTGTTATGACTTGCTATTATCTTACTGTTATGACCTGGTATTATCTTACCGTTATGACTTGCTATTATCTTACTGTTATGACTTGCTATTATCTTACTGTTACGACTTGCTATTATCTTACTGATACGATTTGCTATTATATTATTGTTATGACTTGTTATTATCTTACTGTTACGACTTGCTTTTATCTTACTGTTATGACTTGCTATTATCTTAGGCTACTGTTATGACTTGCTATTATCTTACTGTTATGACTTGCTATTATCTTAGGCTACTGTTACGACTTGCTATTATCTTACTGTTATGACTTGCTATTACCTTAGGCTACTGTTGCGACTTGCTATTATATTATTGTTATGACTTGTTATTATCTTACTGTTATGACTTGCTATTATCTTACTGTTATGACTTGCTATTATCTTAGGCTACTGTTGCAACTTGCTATTATCTTAGGCTACTGTTACGACTTGCTATTCTCTTAGGCACTGCTATGACTTGCTATTATCTTACTGTTACGACTTGCTATTGTATTATTGTTATGACTCGCTATTATCTTACTGTTACGACTTGCTATTATCTTACTGATACGATTTGCTATTATATTATTGTTATGACTTGTTATTATCTTACTGTTACGACTTGCTATTATCTTACTGTTATGACTTGCTATTATCTTATGCTACCGTTATGACTTGCTATTATCTTACTGTTGTGACTTGCTATTATCTTAGGCTACTGTTACGACTTGCTATTATATTTTTGTTATGACCTGTTATTATCTTACTGTTATGACTTGCTATTATCTTACTGTTACGACTTGCTATTATCTTAGGATACTGTTACGACTTGCTATTATATTATTGTTATGACTTGTTATTATCTTACTGTTATGACTTGCTATTATCTTACTGTTATGACTTGCTATTATTTTACTGTTACGACTTGATATTATCTTAGCCTACTGCTATGACTTTCTATTATCTTACTGTTACGACTTGCTATTATAGTATTGTTATGACTTGCTATTATCTTACTGTTATGACTTGCTATTATCTTACTGTTACGACTTGATATTATCTTAGGCTACTGTTATAAGTTGCTATTATCTTACTATTACGACTTGCTATTATCTTATTGGTACGACTTGCTATTATCTTAGTGATAGAATACTGTAACATAGAATTGTTGTAATACCCATGTAACAGCAATAGCTATGCGAGGCGATAGCATTGCGCTAACACGCAGTGTACCACAAAGATTATGGACCTTTCAGTTTTAGCTATGCCCCGCCCATCTTTAGCTAAGCTCCATCCACACTTCGCCGTGTTGGGACCGATCGATCTCTGAACTGCCTGGCTTTTTATTTCCAATAAACCATACAAGCTGCCTAACATACAATTGGTACAACAACGTATGGTCCGTCTTCAATTAAGCATCGAAACGTACATATGTACAGCATTTATGACGTCATTGATCATGACGTCATCAGGCACGTCACGTTGTTGATTATGACGTCATATGATGGATGGATAAACTGGAAAGGTACATTGAAGTCTCATCTTCTATGCGATATTTCTACGTGTGTGATGATGTATTATGTATTGCTACAAAGTAGATCATAGTATTACATGATGTGACAAAGTAACAGCAGTATAACAATGGCTTCAGTAACCGTCTTAGATAACACACTAAAATAGAAAAGATGAACCAATTCATTCTAGTGGCTATTCTGTATATGTCACCAGAATACACAGGACATCAGCAAACATGCTGTATATAGGCTTGCGAAGTGATGACGCACTTCCGAGTCCATGTGTTTGTTAGCCCTTTGTCACTTTTACTTGTCAGTGTCTCAGTTTCAAAAACACTTAAGCAAAAAGGCTTTTGAATATTTTGAAACGAGTTTGATTTAATTTTTCAACAGAGTATTACTTAAATCATATAGAATTCCTCATTTATGGTGGGCAAGGGTTATAATCCAGAGGCATAAGCCCCCATCTGGAGCCCAATCGTGCACTTTGTGACACAAGTATGAAATTTGGAACACAGTTACCGTGGCCCATAACAGTTTATTTCAAAATTGGACCCCAACCGGATATGACCTGTGGGCGCTGTGGCGGACATTTTTCAAAATGGCCGCCATGCTGGTTTTTAATCTCTCATATCTCGGTTAATAATAGGTATAGGAACTTAATTTTGATGTATATACCTGTTTTCAGGGTCAGTGAACCCAAATCTGAGATAATCTTCAAATCATCATGTGTCAGTCATTTTGTTTTCAAATATGATCAGTGGGTTTTTTTTTAATATTTCGGCTCGAAATAATGAGTTAGACTTGATTTTAAAAAGAGAAAAATAAACCGGAAATGATACTGAATCATTTCTTACAGCATGAATGCAAATTACTCATCCATGGTATTCGTCAATCATAAATCTACAACAGCTCGTAGTTTGTTCATTGAATTATTCATAGTTCTATGAATTATATCCAATAAACATCTTTGATAAAACTATCCTACTCAGCAACCATTTTGTACTTTACATATTACTGGGTATTTGACTCACATGTTGGCATACAGCATATATTTGTAGCAACATTGTCAAATGTTTATTCACATCCACCACAGTTGCACAGTGTTGTACATGTCAAGTCTACCTTCTTGCATTTGCACTGTTGCCTGGATCCCTTGATGCATCCACATGTGATGACTGCGCAGTATGCTTGACTAGCAGGAGGAAGATTCATCCATTTCATCTTCCATTGTGACATGGGCATCTCCCAATTCCACCAAAAGCCTGCTGGACTTGGCAGCTGTGGTGCATTGACCAATGCTTGACCCCATACATGGCCTGCTTCATACCTTAATCCCAATAGATGTTAGACTAATGCGTTTTTTGTTGGAAGAAGGTTTTCAATCTCGCTGCCTTTCTGGGTGAACAAAATCTGCCTTTCACTATTCACGCTACTCTCAGGGGTCCTGCGCTCATACATGACCAACACTAATCGCTCAATTGTGGAAAGAACATGCAATACATTATCTGTGGTTGGGATCTCGGCCAGTGTTCATAGAGCATGTGCGGAAGACATCTGAGATATTCCATGCAGACCACGCTGTACATTTTCCTATCCCAGCAAATGAAAACGTTACATCCCATCCCATCAAGGCGTGGAATGCTGGAAGTGCCATGCATATATTACCACCAAGTGCTTGAGCCATGGTTGTTGGATCGAGATACCGAAATGTGTTGCTCATACCAAAAGCCAACCGTAAACACTCACAACCAATCTTTCGGGTCAATTTTATAACTACAACATCTGTATCTACAGTTCTTAGAAGAATCTTCTTCAAACCATGTTAAGCTCCATCCAAGGCATGCACTCACATCCTTGTGTCTGCCTCATGTGTACAATCTATCAGTCTTGCAAGATCACAAGGTGCAGGCGGGACCATAATCATCGAATGATTCAGATGTGTTTGATCATGTTGATAATCACGGCACCATCCAGGATAATCACATCGGCATCGTCTTGGTTCAGGGTGTCATGGTGTGGTACAAGATTGTCAACACATACCAAGAGATTAGCGTTTGTCTCAAGCCGCATGGCACCATAACTAGATAGAGAAAAAGTGGATATGACTGATTCGCATGTGCGAATAATTCTGCTACGTTAGTTTGTCGTACTTGACAGACAATGTATAAGGTAGAGAACAGTGTGTGATCACGTTTTAGCGGTTTCAACCTTTTCTGCTCTCTCGATTTCTGTCTATGCACATGTCTGGCAAAAAGCTGGAGTTTTGCTTTTGTGATGGCATCATGAAGGGGTGTCGTGCAGAAAATCAGGTGCTCCTAGACGAATCTGTCATACCTTTCCTGTTCCAGCTTCTCAACCGTATGTATGGAATCCACGATGGTATAATCAGCAGCCGCCCTAGTGGCAAGAACCAGCAGATCTTCACTAATGTCCATAAATGGGTTAACCTTGTCTGGCATAGTTTTCACCAGGGAATTGACGTGACTATACTCGCAGAATTCTACAATGGTAACTTCACAGTGAACAGATCTAATCGCCCTTTCTGAAATGGCTCAGGTAGTGACAGAGTTCCTTGGTTAAATTCTAGCCAACGAGTTGGGAGTGCGTGACATACAGATGGACGGGTGGACGGAGGCGGTTATAATATCCCTGAAATTTTTGCAAAACGGAGGGATAATTACCTGCTTTATCCTCTTGGGACGAGTTTGGGTATCTGGGTCTGTATTGTTTAATCCACCACTTGAGGAACTCTGTCACATCCAGATCCATTTCAGTATCTGCTACTATCTATCTTAGTATGACTGTTGGCTTCTCAGTCATGCCGACTGCTCCACCTTCATCCTTCATGCAAGCATGGTTCTGCTCATGACCTATCATCTAGGGACATCCTGGAGAAAGGGCGATTAGATCTGTTCACTGTGAAGTTACCATTGTAGAATTATGCGTGTATAGTGTGGTGTCTGTTCTGTAGTGTTCCGTAGATGTACTGCTGCTGATCGTGCATAATGGTAATGCTCTAAGGCATGAACCATCCACTGCACACCAGACAGGGTCTCAACATACAAGGGAAAATTTCCTTCATGGATGGCTCTGTCCCATGTCAGAATGGTTAGCTCAATATTCAAGTTTAGTTCCCAGAATTTGAACTATGCACTTTATTCTCTTCGTTCATTGGACCAAAAGTCTTGAGATGCATTAATATTGAGCCATATGTAAAATACACCATTTTCGAGAGGCTGAATCTTCGCCGATATTATCTATCATGCTTTAATCTCAGTGGGAAATATGATTTTCATCACCCCTATCTACAGTATTAGGAATATTTTGGCACGTCTGATGTCTTTAGGTATTAAATAATTTACGCAATAAAACAGCGTATGCGCACTATACTCACTCACTGTATTTATTCACTGTAACACTATCCCACAATGATATTATAACATATAGGCTAAAATCGTGTGTAAATGTTATGCAAGCATCTGCAAACAATTTATTACGTACGTCTCCAATTAAATATGGTGATAAACAGCACGGCATGCATATACACGGTGAGCGAGATCATGGGAGCTGGGTGGGTGGGGTGGGTTACATCTAACAGTGATGTATTTAGTGAGAATTGAGCAGTAATGGGGTATGGATGTAACGCGCCAATATCGAATTTGCGCCGTTGGCCAACGGCGTAGGGGACCAATATCGAATTTGATATCGACGCGCCCGTTGCTATACGGCGCAAGCTCAGTAACGAATTTGATATTGGTGCGCCCGTTGGCCAACGGCGCAGGGGACCAATATCAAATTTGATATCGGCACGCCCGGTGGCCAACGCCGCAGGGGATCAATATCAAATTTGATATTGCCGTACCCGTTGGCCAAAGCCGCAGTGGACAATATCAAATTTGATATCGATCCCTTGCGGCGTTGGCCAACGGGCGTGCCGATATCAAATTCGATATTGGTCCCCTGCGCCATTGGCCAACGGGTGCCCCGATATAAATTGTGATATTGGTCCCTGCGCCCGTTAGCCAACGGGCGGGCTGATATCAAATTTGATATTGGTCGCTGCGCCGTTGGCCAACGGGCCCGCCGATATCAAATTCGATATTGCTCCCCTGCGCCGTTGGCTAACTGGCGCACCAATATCAAATTCGTTTTGAATCAGAAAATTTGTTTAATATTTTGAAAGTGATATGACTGACACCTATAGCAGTATCAGCGCCAGTCAAATTAGTTTTAAAATACTCACCAATATATCCTTACATTATAAAGAATTTGGCATTGTATACGATAAAAGGGTTAAATTATTAACAATAATATTTGGGGGAGGGGGTGGGGCGGCGTGTAAAAAGGGGTTGGGTCACTGTGGTGCTTAACCGTTTAATGGCTAAATTTGGTCAAGAATATCAAATATCAAATATTTTTTTTTAAATATTTCGGCTCGAAATAATGAGTTAGACTTGATCTTAAAAAGAGAAAAATAAACCGGAAATGATACTGAATCATTTCTTACAGCATGAATGCAAATTACTCATCCATGGTATTCGTCAATCATAAATCTACAACAGCTCGTAGTTTGTTCATTGAATTATTCATAGTTCTATGAATTATATCCAATAAACATCTTTGATAAAACTATCCTACTCAGCAACCATTTTGTACTTTACATATTACTGGGTATTTGACTCACATGTTGGCATACAGCATATATTTGTAGCAACATTGTCAAATGTTTATTCACATCCACCACAGTTGCACAGTGTTGTACATGTCAAGTCTACCTTCTTGCATTTGCACTGTTGCCTGGATCCCTTGATGCATCCACATGTGATGACTGCGCAGTATGCTTGACTAGCAGGAGGAAGAGTCATCCATTTCATCTTCCATTGTGACATGGGCGTCTCCCAATTCCACCAAAAGCCTGCTGGACTTGGCAGATGTGGTGCATTGACCAATGCTTGACCCCATACATGGCCTGCTTCATACCTTAATCCCAATAGATGTTAGACTAATGCGTTTTTTGTTGGAAGAAGTTTTTCAATCTCGCTGCCTTTCTGGGTGAACAAAATCTGCCTTTCACTATTCACGCTACTCTCAGGGTCCTGCGCTCATACATGACCAACACTAATCGCTCAATTGTGGAAAGAACATGCAATACATTATCTGTGGTTGGGATCTCGGCCAGTGTTCATAGAGCATGTGCGGAAGACATCTGAGATATTCCATGCAGACCACGCTGTACATTTTCCTATCCCAGCAAATGAAAACGTTACATCCCATCCCATCAAGGCGTGGAATGCTGGAAGTGCCATGCATATATCACCACCAAGTGCTTGAGCCATGGCTGTTGGATCGAGATACCGAAATGTGTTGCTCATACCAAAAGCCAACCGTAAACACTCACAACCAATCTTTCGGGTCAATTTTATAACTACAACATCTGTATCTACAGTTCTTAGAAGAATCTTCTTCAAACCATGTTAAGCTCCATCCAAGGCATGCACTCACATCCTTGTGTCTGCCTCATGTGTACAATCTATCAGTCTTGCAAGATCACAAGGTGCAGGCGGGACCATAATCATCGAATGATTCAGATGTCTTTGATCATGTTGATAATCACGGCACCATCCAGGATAATCACATCGGCATCGTCTTGGTTCAGGGTGTCATGGTGTGGTACAAGATTGTCAACACATACCAAGAGATTAGCGTTTGTCTCAAGCCGCATGGCACCATAACTAGATAGAGAAAAAGTGGATATGACTGATTCGCATGTGCGAATAATTCTGCTACGTTAGTTTGTCGTACTTGACAGACAATGTATAAGGTAGAGAACAGTGTGTGATCACGTTTTAGCGGTTTCAACCTTTTCTGCTCTCTCGATTTCTGTCTATGCACATGTCTGGCAAAAAGCTGGAGTTTTGCTTTTGTGATGGCATCATGAAGGGGTGTCGTGCGGAAAATCAGGTGCTCCTAGACGAAGCTGTCATACCTTTCCTGTTCCAGCTTCTCAACCGTATGTATGGAATCCACGATGGTATAATCAGCAGCCGCCCTAGTGGCAAGAACCAGCAGATCTTCACTAATGTCCATAAATGGGTTAACCTTGTCTGGCATAGTTTTCACCAGGGAATTGACGTGACTGTACTCGCAGAATTCTACAATGGTAACTTCACAGTGAACAGATCTAATCGCCCTTTCTGAAATGGCTCAGGTAGTGACAGAGTTCCTTGGTTAAATGCTAGCCAACGAGTTGGGAGTGTGTGACATACAGATGGACGGGTGGACGGAGGCGGTTATAATATCCCTGAAATTTTTGCAAAACGGAGGGATAATTACCTGCTTTATCCTCTTGGGACGAGTCTGGGTATTTGGGTCTGTATTGTTTAATCCACCACTTGAGGAACTCTGTCACATCCAGATCCATTTCAGTATCTGCTACTATCTATCTTAGTATGACTGTTGGCTTCTCAGTCATGCCGACTGCTCCACCTTCATCCTTCATGCAAGCATGGTTCTGCTCATGACCTATCATCTAGGGACATCCTGGAGAAAGGGCGATTAGATCTGTTCACTGTGAAGTTACCATTGTAGAATTATGCGTGTATAGTGTGGTGTCTGTTCTGTAGTGTTCCGTAGATGTACTGCTGCTGATCGTGCATAATGGTAATGCTCTAAGGCATGAACCATCCACTGCACACCAGACAGGGTCCCAACATACAAGGGAAAATTTCCTTCATGGATGGCTCTGTCCCATGTCAGAATGGTTAGCTCAATATTCAAGTTTAGTTCCCAGAATTTGAACTATGCACTTTATTCTCTTCGTTCCTTGGACCAAAAGTCTTGAGATGCATTAATATTGAGCCATATGTAAAATACACCATTTTCGAGAGGCTGAATCTTCGCCGATATTATCTATCATGCTTTAATCTCAGTGGGAAATATGATTTTCATCACCCCTATCTACAGTATTAGGAATATTTTGGCACGTCTGATGTCTTTAGGTATTAAATAATTTACGCAATAAAACAGCGTATGCGCACTATACTCACTCACTGTATTTATTCACTGTAACACTATCCCACAATGATATTATAACATATAGGCTAAAATCGTGTGTAAATGTTATGCAAGCATCTGCAAACAATTTATTACGTACGTCTGCAATTAAATATGGTGATAAACAGCACGGCATGCATATACACGGTGAGCGAGATCATGGGAGCTGGGTGGGTGGGGTGGGTTACATCTAACAGTGATGTATTTAGTGAGAATTGAGCAGTAATGGGGTATGGATGTAACGCGCCAATATCGAATTTGCGCCGTTGGCCAACGGCGTAGGGGACCAATATCGAATTTGATATCGACGCGCCCGTTGCTATACGGCGCAAGCTCAGTAACGAATTTGATATTGGTGCGCCCGTTGGCCAACGGCGCAGGGGACCAATATCAAATTTGATATCGGCACGCCCGGTGGCCAACGCCGCAGGGGATCAATATCAAATTTGATATTGCCGTACCCGTTGGCCAAAGCCGCAGTGGACAATATCAAATTTGATATCGATCCCTTGCGGCGTTGGCCAACGGGCGTGCCGATATCAAATTCGATATTGGTCCCCTGCGCCATTGGCCAACGGGTGCCCCGATATAAATTGTGATATTGGTCCCTGCGCCCGTTGGCCAACGGGCGGGCTGATATCAAATTTGATATTGGTCGCTGCGCCGTTGGCCAACGGGCCCGCCGATATCAAATTCGATATTGGTCCCCTGCGCCGTTGGCTAACTGGCGCACCAATATCAAATTCGTTTTGAATCAGAAAATTTGTTTAATATTTTGAAAGTGATATGACTGACACCTATAGCAGTATCAGCGCCAGTCAAATTAGTTTTAAAATACTCACCAATATATCCTTACATTATAAAGAATTTGGCATTGTATACGATAAAAGGGTTAAATTATTAACAATAATATTTGGGGAAGGGGGTGGGGCGGCGTGTAAAAAGGGGTTGGGTCACTGTGGTGCTTTACCGTTTAATGGCTAAATTTGGTCAAGAATATCAAATATCAAATATTTACTTATTATTCATTTGCAGACCAACAGAAGATTATTTTTGAAAACTTACTACTGGAATGACTGGCTCGGTTTCCTGAGTCAGTCATTCCAGTGATAAATTTTCAAAAATAGTCTTCTCTTGGCCTTCAAATGGATATTCATAAAGACCACTAACGGGCAGTTTTGGCCGGCTTCGTCATGAAAGGGTTAATACAGTGAGCAAATTAGTTTAATTAATTAAAGTGTGTTTAATTCCTACCAAAAAATATATGAATCTAACACACGCACGCACGCACGCACGCACGCACGCACGCACGCACGCACGCACGCACGCTCGCACGCACCCACGCACGCACGCACGCACGCACGAAACGTGTTCATGTGTATTGCTAGGCTTTCTTCAAGCAAATATTTATAAATATTCACTAGTATTAATAATGACCTGCCATCTTCAGGTGTTCCCACCACGTCGACGTTGTCACAGCCAATAAACATGTTTCCAACCATAAGCAGGAATGTCACGCCTGTTAACGCGCTGACCAGCAGAACGACTTTTCGAAGTGATATGTGTAGTCGGCTGCTAATCACGCATATGCTCACCTGGCCAACCGTTCCTCCAATTCCAGCTACTATCGCTATGGTAAACAAAAAAAGAGTCTATCTTATTTGGAATGCGCTCTTCTGGTTGTGACGAAACCAGTGAGTTCACCATCCCTCTAATTACACTAACTAGTGTAAAACAGACAAATATATCTGTATAGCCTCCTTTGTCTCTAACTATCAATCGATGGACCTTTCCAGTTTTAACTATGCCCCACCCATCTCTAGCTAAGCTCCACCCACACCTCGCTAGTGTTGGAATCGTTCGATCTCTGAATTCCCTGACTATCAGTATCCAGAAAAGTATACAGTTGCATATTTTGAAACTAATTTGACTAGGTGTTGTTGCTGTCTAGTGCAACAACAGCGCCCAGTCAAATTAGTTTCAAAATATTCAACAGCATGTTTCTTAAATAGCAAAAACATACAATTCGTACAACGTGTCGGAATATTAAGGGTAAAAGACGGGCGTAATCGAATCATTCACAACGTCATGATTATGACGTCAGTATATATAGACGTAGCTGTAGTAGTAGTAGTAGTAGTAGTAGTAGTAGTAGTAGTAGTAGTAGTAGTAGTAGTAGTAGTAGTAGTAGTAGTAGTAGTAGTAGTAGTAGTCATCCTCGTCGTCATCCTAGTCGTCTCCGCCGCCTTCTTCGTCATCGTTTTTGGTGTTGCTACTGTTGGTATTTTATTTATTTGTCGCCATCGTCATCAGTGTTGTCGTCATCATCGTATTGTCGTCCCCTGCGCCGCCGCCGTCGTCGTCGTCGTCATCGTTGCCGCCGCCGTCGTCGTCGTTGATTAAGCCCGTTCTGGTGGTTGTTGTTGTTGTTGTTGTTGTTGTTGTTGTTGTTGTTGTTGTTGTTGAATTTTGTACCTGTCACAATGCTTGCTTCCCATGCCGTCAAAGAATGAATTTCTTGAATAATTTTCGGAGAGAAACTTTGAAAGCCCCAGATAAACTGTGCCCATAAAGAGAATCCACATATTGATAGAACGTATACAGGATTCACCAGCAGCCGTTTCATCGAAAATAAGAAACCTTTGAGATAAATAACAATTACCATGTGCATTTTAGTATTGTCTTCTGTATAACGCAGCCGTTTCCCCCACAATTGGATGTGCACGTACGCGCGTGCACACATACACACAATCAAACACCCAAAAAAGAAAATGCATGCATCAAATCACTCTACACTTTAGTATTGTCTTCTGTATAGCGTAACTGCGGTTTGGACCAATACCTAAGGGAGTGTATGGGGATACACTATGTAAAACATGGCGTCCTATCGGCTCCCCCACCCCTCCCGTGTCCCCACCCTGCGCCTACGCCTATGAGTACACTCTCAGCCACACTAGTTCCACGACAATATATAGTGACACACCAAACATATAGAAACTACTGTACTGCATGAAACCGAGTACTGGAGGATGGGATGAGACGGGTAATGTATCGAAATATTAGTTTTACAATACCTTTACAAGAATGTGACCCTTGCTTCGCTTGATTGCCAATATTTTCATTCTCTTGGGGTCCATTTGCAATGT
>CM067367.1:39480956-39524189 GCA_034401795.1 Chaetoderma sp. LZ-2023a
GCACACACCATAATATTAATAATAAAAAGAACACAAAAAAAAGAAAGGCCTGGAAAAATAATTCGCGCCGCCGGTCTAGGATTCGTTTCCTGAACACGCCCCTCTGGGTAGAGCTATAAGCGTATATAGGCCTAAGGGAGAGAGAGTGCGTTGAAAAACGACTAAGTTCGTTAAAATGCATTACGCACATGCGTGCGCCGGGACGCTGTTTCTATGGAATGTGTAGTTGTGACCTAAATAGGATGGCGCTTTTAGTGTACCGAGCTCGTACTGTGTAATCCGTATTGATTGCCTGTTCCCGTTAAATCTGGCATTAATCAAGACCAGAATTCGACGGGCTTTCCGAATCTGTAAACCATTTCAAAATCAGTTGAGAAATGGCTGAGTTATCCAGGGAAAACTCTTCTTGATTATCTTCAAAATATTGCCATGACGTCATAACCACGTGGATGTAAAGCTTCTAGAATGTTCTAGAACGTTCGACTCCGCTATTATTAGCGATGCGCTGATTGGCTGCTGCTCGAACGTTGATTGGATGGACCCTGCGCATGTGACGTCACGGAGAGTATAAAAGGAGAAGCATTCCAGTGATCGAGTGCATCCTCGGCTAGGGGCCAAACAGGTTGGATCTGTACCAGCTACTACAAGCGTGACATACATTACACGTGTTCCTTCGCTATGCGTCAGGTTTTTATCCCGTAGTGTGCAGTTCTCCAACCCACCGCACTAAAACAATTTTGTAACTCCCCATTTACGGGAGTAATTTGGAACATTTGATAATCGTTCACGAATACTACATCTACATTCCAAACACGAACTTGCGGTGAGGCCTTCACAGCCTGAATATGTGATTCTACAGATGTAGAGGCAGGATGTTCTTTGATGGATGACTCACCGGATCTGCCGGCCATGCCTAAAAGTGGTATTTCAATTGCCACCGTACACATCGTGTTGGTTCTTTCGACTTTCGACCGTAGCAAGTAAATTCTGCCCGGTGTGTCTTCAGAGCTGGTCGACGTACCCAGCACCGTGAAGCCTTGTTTTGTATCTTCATTTGCCTCTGACAACCCCCCCCCCCCCGCTAATGACGGGTTGTTTACACTTTCGATCCTTGCCATCGGTGTATGGGAACTTTCTTCGCTACATAGTACTATCGTATCTTTTACTGACTGCTCGTTAGACATTCTATTAGGCCTACAGCACCAAGCGATGTACTCCCACCATGAGTGTTTTTGTGGAAATCTTGTTTGCGGACAACAGCTCGCGGAACCAACTCGCGGGAACCAGCCTGATTGAACTTTCCAGCTTCCGGAGAGTGCATCATCTCACGTCGACTACGGATTGACGTGTCAATTTCATTAACATGGTAGCCTAACTTGGGAATGACTACTAAGTATTCAAGTAACTATACTTCACAGTTGATTATTTCTCTATATAGGTTTTATTAATTATATCGTATCCATAAAAACGAAAAGGAACTGTAACGGTCTTAGGACCAATAGTTATAATTTTTGTATTTGTTAATAGTTATTATCATTTTCTTCAATGTGTTGCTAACCGCACTATAGTAGGTTCGTTAACCTGTATTAAGATATATATATATATATATCTTAATCGTTTGGCACCGTATTGTTTGTTCTGGTTAGATTATGTATGTATATGCCCAGTGGCCATCCGTTCCCTTGTTTTGCTTAGTTATAGAAAATATAAGATTGCAGCGCACGTAGGAAACACTAGACAGCAACATTTATATATGCAACACTTTCTCCCACCACCAACAATTTTTCACTGAGGTCGCTGTCCGTGCTATAACTTTGTTTAGCCCGGCATACTACCGACTAACCTGTTCTATATACAGCTCGATAGGATAGGTTCAAAATGACTAGAGACACTTTCTTCATTACATACTGTGTAATATGCTCTTCCATTCCGGTAGTGCGATAATCTAGCCCCGCACTCCGGTAAGACTCATAACTCTAAGATTGTGTCTCTCTTCATGCTCCACTCAGCCTTGTGGCTTCTTAATTGTTTGGATGTCCCTATCCACAATTGGGCTGATCCGACTCTGGGAAACTATGTGGGTTTCTGAGCGGTGATGGCTAGGGTGCGGTATCACATACACTCCCGTGTATCTTCGGATACTTAGTAGATAGTACTTTAAGCCAATGTCGGAAATCACTGCGAAAACATATGTATTAATTATTATTTTATTTACTGACAATACCCCCCCCCCCGCACCGCAGTGCAAAACTGGCAACTTGTATATATAAACCTAATGACAGCTTAATCGGTTAGTTCCATAGGACCCGGTGATGGGCGAGATACCTATTCCCACAGTTAAAATGTCTGGGCATGATATTTAGATCTGCCACGCCCTTGTGTTGAGTTCTTTTCCGTAAGCGAATGTGTCCTCAATAAATACCACATGCTCACCCAATGCTCATCAGGTCGAATATGCTTGCATTGTCTCACCTGCGTTCTGGCAAGATATCTTTGTTTTAAATACGGCATTGTATAGTGCTGCTAAACACGTTGTGAGGCGTTGTTCTTCGCCAGCAACAAGATTCCAAGTGGATACGTTTGCTAGGAATCCCGCATCAATTGTTTTTGCACATCTCTTGATTCTCTCGCCGATCACTTTATTGCCTCATGCGGTAGATCACAGAACCAGGTACGCGTGAATAAATCTGAGTTCTTTATGTTGTCAATGGTGGCGATTCCCCCGCCCCCCCCCCCCCCACCTTTCGGCATATGCTGTGCTCGATTGCGAATCTATGTTTTTCCTTTTCACAGATGTCTGATTCCTGTACGGTACAAAGCTGGCAGGCAGTGTGGAATTTACTGTATGTCGTTGCCATGTCAATTCTACACCATCGCCGCTAATGACTTGTGATATGTCAAGCGTCTTTTGCGAACAAGCTGCACTGCTAATAGCAGGCACATCCTCTGCTAGACAGGTGAGTAAATCCTGAGCCATAAGATGGGTAAAGAAGTCACTCATTGTTATCTTCTGACGCATGACACATTTTATTCATTTTGCTTCCAAGACTGCAGGACCTGGTTCTATCGCCTGCCGAGGGCTACCCAGCTTCCCTTTCGAAGACATGTTGGTCTATTCAGTGAAAAGTTAGGAATGTACGTTATTAACTTATTACAAATAAACAATGTGTTTAAATGATTTAGATTGAGATTTCAGGATTTCGGTTGTTTGAAGTAGACAACAAGAGCATATGTGAAGATATTTGACATTGAGTTGGATCCAGTAGATGAAAATCAGTTTATAATTTACTTTAATGACGCTTTTATAAAATGACCTCGAACCATACATTATGTAAAGATAATAATGTAAGGAATAGTTATGTTACACATAAAAGCTTGGATAGCATACTAACTGTAACTTGGCAAAAGATTAAACAATATATGTGCAGAAACATTTCTACTTTAAATGTGTTTGCATATAGTGTGTTTCCAGGCTCAACGTTGACAGGCTCTCTAATGTGTGGTCTCAAGAATTGTTTTATCTCTATTGACTCCGGAACATATAGTCTTAGCCATTTTCGTTCCGGTACACACTAAAAGATGACTTTCATTTTGAAATACGATTGCTATCAAGAGAAACAGTGGACATTGATGTTTGGCATAGACAGTTATGCCTTTGCTCAAACCTACATGTGGAACACGAATATCAAGATTTTATGTCATTTAGTTTCCGAAATATAATGTGTGACTCTGGAACATGTGCTGGCATGGTATACATAAAGTGTAATTCATTTATATAATATAATATAGGGAATTGTATGTTATTTAAATGTGGCACGAACAAGCTAGACCCTATGCCCTTTAACTAGTTAATAGTGTTGACATACTTATCGTTATTTCTAAAATTATACTTATTTGTATTTAACATCTTTCGCTCCCATAATTAATGCATATATAATGTAAGCGCGATGACTCGTCCCTGGCTTACAGGATCGTTCTTCATCACAGAAGAGTGCTTTCCCTTGACCACAAAACTTGTACGCAATGCTTTACGTGACCGCGATACACTCCTATGAATTATGAGCGAAAGCCAGGATAAACAACTAACACTGTAGAGAGATTTCCATGTAAGACTACGAGTACAAAACAAACTCCCGTTCTACTGTACGTTGAAACAGTAGCGTAGCAAGGAGGTGGGCGGGGTGGGGTGGGTGAGTGGGGGAAACGCTCGCTGGACCAATCTTCCCAAATGTGGCGCCTTAATCACGTCCGTAACACATACAAGTTTCTGGACGTCCCAACTCCCAAGCCACATTTAACAAGTTAATCTACATTGAAAATTAGAACTATTCGAATTTACAACGTTGTTAATGTCTTCTTGTCATGCTTGTTCATCGCTATGTTGAGATATTTTGTTTTAATGACGCTACATCAAGACAAAGAATAGTAGAATACATGCTACTTTCTCGGTAGAATAAAGTAAATAAAGTAATTGGCGACGCTGGGATGCTATTTTCTCTTTATTACAGAAATTTAAGCAGGTTCCGATGCCTAATTTAAGGCCTTGCTCAAGTGTGGTGGCGCCTTTTTAGACCTCGCTCTCTCTGACGTGAAAACCTGGCTACCCCACTGCGTTGAAGTATATAAATGTATCCTTATTTCTAGTATACTTTTTCGTATATATATTATATTCAGAATAATTAATGTCATTGTTTGGGGAAATACGAAGACAGCAAAGAGGAAGAAGGTGGCGGAGGAGGTTAGGGTGGGTGGGGAGGAGGGAAACACTGGAAACCCCTTCGAAGCGCATTTATACGTGAAAGAACATGAATAAATGCATTGCCGCAAAAGGCATATCTCTCCGTAATGGTTGCGTTTGCCAGCTATCAAGCAGCTTCTTATGTGTTTAATATTTTGAAACACGTTGACTGGATGCGAGTGTCCCAATCCAAAAAGGACGTATTGCGATACCCGCTTCATAAGCCATGAGGTAGGCAAGCCCAGGTTAAGCTGATAAATCCAGTAATAATTTAGCTGCCAAAGGGAGATAACAGAACATCGTATAACCCCAGTAGGCAAATGTCTACGAATTGTCGCCCGTGTACTGCTCGGCTGTCCACGCATACATTTAGCGAACGTTCTCGCAGAGATAAATATAAATAATTTCAGGATCATAATCATAATGTCAGAGAAAGATTTCCGCTTGTCTCTAAGGGGGTGGGGGTTGGGGTGGAGGTATGCATTCGGGTCTGTCAGTGCGTGCATGCGTATGTGCGTGTGTGCAGAGTGCGCCCATGCTTGCTTGTGAACTCTCGCACTCGCGTGTCCGGAGCTGTAGGCTTATATGATACAGAGGACGGGAGAGTTTCAGCACACGCACAACAACGTACAACTGACCACACGAATCATAAACAGACATATACCACATGCGCACCAGGATACGGAATATACACTGCACAATCCAGGACAGAACTGGATATACACACACGACCATAAAGGAGCACACAGAGGACCCATGCACGCGAGCACAGGACAGTCACACCACATGCATGAATAAATGAACAAGCCACGCCCGCAGATAAGCACACGTGAACTAGCATACATCGACAGTGGCACACACCGCCATTGATTTACATACACTACTACGGATTATATACACACCAGGCTTATACGAAAGAGGATTGTTGAATATATTGTGTCCAAACCTTGTTGTTGTAGTTAATCTAGTAATACGTACTGTATATAGCGAACGTGTTGTCACGGATCAGGTGCAACTGTTTGTCACCAAGGTTTGTGACTATGGACTGACGTCACATGGTTCGAATAGAACAAGTGACGGCAGTCAGTTGGAGTTTGGCGTTGGGCACGGTCACTTGTTGTTTTGGATAGTTGGTCCCACTCCACGACTTGAATATCAAACTGTGGATTGTGGCTAACTGTGCAAACGAGCCAGTGTAAGTTGATATTAATAAAGTATTACCGTAACTATAGAGACGCGTATGTGTTATCTCACCAGCCAGATGAAAGATCCTGGTGTATAGGCAAACGAACGGTATTAGACTTATCTGAGAAACTACAGATCCAATTTCTCTCAGTTTTTACCGCAACAAAGGACAACAAGAGTATGAACTTGATCCGAGTAAAGAAACCGAATCTGAATAGGACAAAATTCGGAAACTGTTTATCCGATTTGGCTCTAATTTTAGTAAAAGAAATGGTGTGACCGTAAACTAGGATTCCACAACTTTAGGCGCAATCTGGAAAATCGGAAAAATCCTGAAAATCTTTGCCATGTGGCTAAACTGGATGAGGGCTGCAATCAGAGGATTGCTGTTGTTTCACTCTAGTACCATGGGTAAAGTCAAGTGTTTTTGCTAACAGACTAAATTTTGATAGAACAACTGCTGATTTATTATAGTAGTAGTAGGAGTAGTAGTAGTAGTAGTAGTAGTAGTAGTAGTAGTAGTAGTAGTAGTAGTAGTAGAGGCATTATCAGTAGCAGTATCAGTAGCAGTAGCAGTAGCAGTAGCAGCGGTAGCGGCAGCGGCAGCTGCAGCGGCAGCGGCGGTGGCGGTGATGGTTGTGGTAGTGGTGGTGGTGGTGTTGGTGGTGGTGGTGGTAGTGGCGACAGGATTGTTTCACGAGACAACCCAATCTATCTCTGAGAGACACCGTCCCAATTTATGCATCAGTTGTGTTTTGACTGTTTTACTAAAGGATCCACGGCACGTACATCCACGTACAACCGTATAACCATAGACACAATCAACACGAAAATAACAATGCAGCACTGTTCTTGGGTGTTGATGGCATTACTAGCTTATAGCTTCTCCTAAGGTTCCATCTCGCTCCGAGGATTCATTGCCTGTTTCAGGTATAGAGCCTCGTTTGGTGTATTTTTCTCTATGTATAGTTTGATCTTCATCACTATTGCGTTCTTCCCAAATTTCAAACTTGTTTCGCGCCAAGATGTACGCAATGGCAAAACATAGAAACTGTAAAGGGAAAACAGAGCCATATTCTGATCACCTCACGCATACTAATCTGTGACAAAAGACAATACATACTATCGCGAACAACCACCTGTTAGCGAAGAAGCATTTTCTCTCGAGGTAGTGGCAGACTAAATATGAATTCCATAAATAGGAGTTAAGTTGACATAAAAGTGGTAGATATATATATATCCCTTTTATGTCAACTTAACTCCTATTTATGGTCAAGCCGGCGAAAACGGTATATGCAGTGGTCTATGTCCGTTGGCTGCCCAAGGAAGATTATGTTTGAAAAATGAGCCAGTCATTCCAGAGGTATATTTTCAAAACAGACTTCTTTTGGACTGCAAATGAATATTAACTAATCAAATTTTTTGATTTTCTTGCTACCAAAAAACGTCTCTTGCAGTGATCGTATCCATTTGCAGGGCAACATATTGCTATTTTATACATTACAGCAGCAGCAACAGCAGCATCAAGCAGCAGCATCAAGCAGCAGAAGCGGCAGCGGCAGCGGTAGTAGTAGTAGTAGCAGTAGTAGTAGTAGTAGTAGTAGTAGTAGTAGTAGTAGTAGTAGCAGTAGCAGCAGCAGCAGCAGCAGTAGTAGTAGTAGTAGTAGTAGTAATAGTAGTAGTAGTAGTAGTAGTAGTAGTAGTAGTAGTAGTAGTAGTAGTAGTAGTAGTAGTAGCAGTAGCAGCAGCAGCAGCAGCAGTAGTAGTAGTAGTAGTAGTAATAGTAGTAGTAGTAGTAGTAGTAGTAGTAGCAGTAGTAGTAGTAGTAGTAGTAGTAGTAGTAGTAGTAGTAGTAGTAGTAGTAGCAGTAGCAGCAGCAGCAGCAGCAGTAGTAGTAGTAGTAGTAGTAGTAATAGTAGTAGTAGTAGTAGTAGCAGTAGCAGTCGCATCAGCAGCAGCAGCAGCTGAAGCAGTAGTAGTAGTAGTAGTAGTAGTAGTAGTAGTAGTAGTAGTAGTAGTAGTAGTAGTAGTAGTGGTAGTAGTAGTAGTAGTAGTAGTAGTAGTAGTAGTAGTAGTAGTAGTAGTAGTAGTAGTAGTAGTAGTAGTAGTAGCAGTAGCAGTAGTAGCAGTAGTAGCAGTAGTAGCAGTAGTAGCAGTAGCAGCAGCAGCAGTAGCAGTAGTAGTAGTAGTAGTAGTAGCAGTAGCAGTAGTAGCAGCAGCAGTAGTAGCAGTAGTAGCAGTAGCAGCTGCATTAGTAGCAGTAGCAGTAGTAGTAGTAGTTGGAGTAGTTCGTCATCATCGTCCTCCTCGTCGACGTCGTCACCGCCATCATTTGCAGCGTCGTAGTTGTTGGTGTGCATCAATGCTATCTTACGCATCAACATATTAATGATGAGCATAATCTCTGGATCAATCCATGTACATGATATGATATTTTGTATCTTTGCTTATTTAGCAAGAGCAACTCGTCTACCTGTAAAAGTCTTTGGCCCGCGCCCAGTCCGTGAAATCTTTGTCTCAGCGCTACAATATCATAAATCCAACAGCTTCCCCGAACTCCGCCACCCTGGTCCTCCCACACCAAACAAGCCGTGTCTATGATTGAACCGGATAACATTGGAGCTGGTAGGTAGCCTAATAATAATAATAATAATAATAATAATAATAATAATAATAATAATAATGATAATAATAATAATAATATTTAGCCATGTTATTGAGATGCGTTTCTTCAGTTGTATTGCCAAGTGGCTCGCAGCTGAGTAACAGGGATGTTGGTCCTGTACTTCTTATTGCCATATGTTTTGTTTTACTATTACTAAAAAAATAGCACCAATTCGATGCATCTGTTTGTGCTTCATTTATCAACAACTGTGTTGAAGCTGGAGAGATAGCTGTAAGGGATAGATCATTTGCGCATATGACAGCACATATAGAGATATTTCCAATTCTGAACCCAGCTGGGTTGCCTTCATACTTTCTTAGCAGTGGGTTGCTGCGGCTGTTGAAAGGACCAGCAGAGGATTCACCGCCTTGTCTAATGTCTTGGCTATCACTGACTGTTTTAGAGATGTTGCCATGTCCGGTTCTGTAATTACGGTTGCTGTATTGAGAGAAGGCTGTTATGATATATACTACAGTCTCTTCTACGGAGGGCATGTACTAACCCGCGGGTTAAGCTTTCAATAAACCGTAGAGAGTGGTTTTCGAGCTGTGTAATGTCATTGTTTGATAGTTTCCAGCACTCTTTAACAAGCTGTGTAATAGTTTCCTTGTTTCTGGCAATTTTGTTCCCAAGCTGTGTGACTAAGTTGTTTTGAGATAAATTCCGAAATCAGAGTAATGTGTTGGTGTCTGATGGCATTTGTAGTTGGACATGTAAGGAGGAAGTATGTTACTGATTCATCTCCTACCTCGCAGTCACGACAGGTTGCTGAGACTGTAAAGTTGGCGAATCTTGTTTTCAGTGATTGTAGAATGTATGCGTCTGTTAGCAGTCGGGCTTTCGTGATTGCTCTTTTTACATTACCTGCCGTTGATTGTACTGAGTCCCAAACGTGATGGGTAGCTCCATCTTGGCAGCATGCTGTGTCCGGGTAGAATATAGTTGATTTACATTCACATTCATGCCTAATATTTGCTGTCCAAAACTGGCAGTTCTTATTTTTTTTTCTTCATTCTTAGTTTTAGTGAGGTGCAATGTGAAATACGAACAATAAACTTGCAGATTTGCAAAAGATAAAATTCTCGGGAATCACTGGATATATCTGATCGATTACTAGAACGCCATCAAGCTGATGGTATCGCTATTAAAATGATACTAAATATGTTCGGACCCATCCAGTAGTTCCAAAAGTATCGTTTACATAATAATTAAGCACCTAAACCCGCAAAATTAAATATCCGTATTTTAAACCCGATCAAAATGTCCTGGTGTAGTGGCTAAAGTCGTTAACTTTGATCGAAGAAAGATCGCAATTCCAAGTTCCAGGTTCGATCAATCGTTCAGACTAGTGAATAGCTGTCGAAACCTGCACAGTCCAGCACCTTCTCAGTCAGGTCTCGCACGGTGTCTGTTCATTTCTTTACCAACGATTGCGCCATTTATTACAAAACTAACGTCCCATGCATTTCAAATGGAATAATTGTATTGTTACACAAAAATCGTAATCCCATAAATCAAACCAGAAACAATCGGACTAGAATTAGGTCATCTGAAAATCGCGGACGTAGATGACAGTACACATATTTTCAAAAAAGAAAGTTTAATAACGCTAACGATTGTATTTCATCACTTACTAGGCGCATAGGGTAGCTACGTCTGTGCAAAATGGCTATCAAGGCGTGGGCTGTATATTGCCAGGCGACTGGAAGGTTTCAAGATTGTCAGCGCAAAGCTCTAGAAGAAAACGTGATTCAAATATCAAGAATACATTCCCCATGGGACCAATTTTCAATGCATTCCCAATGGCACAATTGCATTGTGATACGAAAATCGTAATATCTCGTGAACCGCTTGAGATATTCGAGTGCTGTAAACGGCCCACGATAGCGAATCTTGCTCCGAATTTGCGTCATTTATCGGCAAGTTACGGAAATAGAAGACAGTGCGCGTGGGTGGAGATTAACTAGGGATGGGCGGGGCATAGCTAAAGCTGGTACGGTTCATTGGCAGATGGCATGGTCTTGGTTCGTTCTGAGTATCGAGGCATTATGTCTATCACGCCAAGGGTATACGTATCAGATCGTTACTACTAGTTACAAGAAAGTATCAGACACGTTACTATGTTCGCTAACGATTTTATTTGATCAATCAATGGACGCTTATGCGATCCACCTATGTGTACAATTTTAACCCACTGACATCTCTAGAAGTATACGTTACAGTAATGTCGCTAACAATTGCTTATTCGGTATTTTGGAGAAACCGCTGGATGAACCAAAAGTATTTTGGTGGTCATGAGGTGGACTACATTATGCTAGATGCCTGTCAAATCTCTAGTTGGTCGCCGCAAAACTCTACGAGAAAACGAAATTCAAATTTCAAACATGTCCCCATACATTCCCTATGGGGATTTTCCGGGCCACGGGAAATCAAAGATGGCCATCGATCACTAATTGTGACAGAAATGATACCACGTAGAATATATGCAGTAGGGTCCCTTAGGTGATATATCAAAAATCTATTAAAATCTTTTGAGACGAATATGTTGAATTCAAGATGGCTGCCAATATGGCCGCTAATCTAGTATGATATTGCATATATCACGAGAACTGTTCATATTAGGCGACGTAAATGTATTAAGAGTAGATAGAAACATGAACCCAATCTACCAAAAAATGGCGGCCACTCTATGACGTCACAACACAACAGTTGACACTCATGTTCGATGTTTGCAAATCATTTCTACAGTCACCCATCACTAATTGCAACAGTAATGAAGCGACTTTGATTTTGTTTATTTACCTCGTATAAATGATGCATAAAAATCTAAGAAAATCTTTTGAGTGGAACATGATGAGTTCAAGATGGCTGGCAGGATGGTAGCCAATCGCGTATAACAACGCATATATGTCGAGAATAGTTCATTTCAGACCACATAAATGTATTACGAGTAGATAGAAACATATTCCCAATAAACCAAGTATGTATCTCTTCTTCACCTCATGACCAATCTATGACGTCACAGCCCAACATTTGATGCTGAAGTTCGATGTTCACAAGCCATTTCTACATTCAATGGCAGTCTCTTTACTATCCAAGTCATCTGATTGAATTAACACTGATCTATTTGAGAGCCGCTCCTTTCTTTGGTTTGGTGAGGAAGATATCATGCTTGTTTTTCCAGCAGGATGTATAAGTAGAATAAACATGTCGGTCTTTCATCGGTGTTAGAATTCATTGTTATTCTTAAAGATTGAATTTATATTCATGTGTATTTTCTAACAAACTACTATATATCATGGCCTCTGCAACATAACCTTCAGAAATAAGAGAACATACACCAACTTTGACACAGGCATATGACAACCAGGTGCACTATTCGAACCTTTTCCTCACGTTCTTCTTCTTTTGACGCTTTGAAATGTAATTTAGAATAGTCACAGCTTTTCGTCAGGATTTGGCGACGTTTTCAATCTTATTTAAGTCAATGATTATAATGATTTCTTTAAAGCATTTTGGAGCATAGTTGTCATATGCTTGTGTTAAAGTTGGCATTATTCGCTTCATATCACCGTCTTATCGTATCCCACTGACCAACCCATTCTGTCCCTCATCCATACCCCATCATTACATCAAACACCCACCAACTATAGCAACACCCTCACCATATCCAAGCCACCCCTTCCCATCCAAACTATTGCACCACATCAATGTAACTCACCTTTCTTAACCTCACACCAGACCACACCATCTCAGCTATCCCTACCTCATCTCCTTATCCTCGCTCATCTAATCCCATCTCACTTCATCCCATCCCACCTCATTCAGGCCCACCTTATCCCATCTTGCTCCATCCCATCACCTCATCCTACCTCATCTCATGTTATCCATTCACACAGTAGTCATATCATATCTCACCTCATACCATCAAGCCTCGAGACAATCTGTCCCACCCACATCATCCCACTCCACCCCAGCTAAGCTTTATATACCAGCCCATTTCATACCATTCCATATCGCCCCATGCCATCCCATATCATCCCATCCCATCTCTTTGCATCTGACCTCATCTGATGCCAACCATTTCATCTCACGCCATTATACCACGCCTCATGTTACACCAAATCACCTTATCCCATCAAATGTCCTCCCATCCCTTCTCGTCCAACTTCTTCTCATCTCATCCCAACTCATCACATCCTCTCCTACCTCATCAACCAACCTCGTCTCATCACATCCCCATCCTGTCTCACACATTCCTTCCCATCTCACCTCAGTACCCCTACTCATATCACCCACACACACCTCCTCACCTCTCCACCGTCGCTCGCCTCCTATTACAACAAGCACAGCCTACCATCACATTACCATTTCTTATCTCTCAGTTACTCTCCATTATTCACTTCAGATCACCTCATCTCTCCCAAGCCCCACACGGCATAAGACCCACTTACTACAAAATATGCCACCACACCATGTCCACGCCACCAGACACCACCCCCACTTGTCACACCACATCATTGTAACTTGTCATTTGTCATCTCACATCAGACCATGTCATCACGGCTCTCCCTACCTTGCCTAATTAATTATCTGAAATAATCTCATTTCATCTCATCCAATTTCGTTTCACCTAAATGAATCCCACCGCATCCCATCTCACACTACCGTCACATCCTACAATGTACCTCATCGCATTGAATCCCATCACACCTTAGTAACATCGCCAAACCCCAACATCACCATCCAACACCCACCAACAACACCAACTACGTCACGATGTACAAGCCACCCCTTCGCAGTCCCATCTACCGCACCACACCAACTAACCTCAACGTTATATTCTAGCTCCTTTCGTACCAAACATATCGCCCCCATTCCATCTCATCAAAGATCTCTTCCCTTTGAATATGACCACATCTCATCCAATCCCATTTCATCTCATCTCATCCTACCACATGTCATCCGGAAGCATCTCATTCCACAGCACACCACATTATCCCATCCAAAATAATATTCAGGAAAGAATGCCCACATTTCATCGAGACATGCCCTTTACATCAAGGTCATCCAGATGACCTTTGGTTAATCCAAATGACCTTAATTTATGTGTCACCATGCGTATTTATCAAATACTAGTAGCATTATATGTAAGCAATAAAGATAATTACTTTCTACTTGAAATGGACAAAATCTGTCTCTTACTTAGCCATTTAAAAATTTGTGTTAATTTTCAAAAGGCCACAAAACATTCAGCGCAAGGGTGCCAAGGTGGCACTCGGCAGATTTGTAATTTTGTACGACATTTTCATCGACAATTTTATGCGACCAATCAATTGACCGTTCGTTCCAGTTTTAGCTATGCCCCGCCCATCTCTAGATAAGCTCCACCCACACCTCACTCGTGTTAGGATCGATCGACCCCTGAACTCGCTGACTATCAATTTCCAGAACACCATATAGGTAAGCTGTTGAATATTTTGAAACCAATTTGACAAGGTGCTGTTTCTGCTCAGTCAAATTAGTTTCTCTATATTCGACAGAATATTTATTAAATAGTAAAGACATACAATTCGTACAACGTATCGGACTATTAAGCGTTTAAGATGGACTAAATCGAGTCATTAATGCTGTAATTGTTTATGACGTCATCCTACGCGTCACGTAGTTGCTTATGACGTCATAAAATGGATGGATAAACTGGAAAGTTCCATTGCCAAATTTACTTGACATCATTTACGTCAGCGTCTCCATGTACGTCATTTATGCGTCATGTGGCAACAAAATGACTGCCCATAGCAAAGGTACGCGGACGATCGAAGAACTCGGAAATTTAGTTTGAGTTTTACGAGGACTGTTTATTTAATGTGAAAATACCGGACTACTTCAATCGTGATAAACGAGGAGATATAATATTTTACTAATTCTGACATTTGTCATAAAGTATTTTACGCCGATTTTTGCTTGTTGTATCTGGTGTATCGAGCTTTATCGTCACGTGTGCGTGTATATATTGTTAGACGGTAAATGGGTTGTTATGTTATGCATAGCCGTACCATAATAACTAGTGATTATTTAATTCGATTGTAAGCTTACCAAGAAGGCCCTGAAAGAACACGCTTAATCCAAACCCAAGTGACGAGTCTTCAGGCTCTACACACCTGTGATCAAAATAGAAAAGACATATTTAATTAGTATTCTCACTTATATTACTCATTATCCACATTTTTTTCTGAAATCTATAGATCCTGGTTGGATGCGTCAATTACAAAAAATAATTTAGAAATTTGTATAATTTAGAAATTAGAATTAGCAGAATATAGGGCTATATTAGACGTTCGTATATAAAGAATCTTTCGCGTAACGAATATTTCCTGTCTCAAGTCCAAGTAGTGAGTGGGGTGACCCACTGATCAACTCACCGACCAACACGCTGGCTGATCCACCGACCGGCCCACCGACCGGTTCACTGACCAACCTATGGCTGTCCGACTGATAAGCTCACTGACAGACAGATCGACTGACCGACCGACCGACCAACTGACTGACCGACCGAGTGACCGGCCGACAAACTGACAGATCAACTGACCAAGCAGCTGGCAAGATAAGCGGACAGACATTAAGTTGTTTTGAATCATAATTATAACCAGGTTCGAACCTTGTATATGAAATATAAAGATTGATTGTCAATTTTCTCTAAGCTGGGATAAATTAATCCATCTGTTTGACATCAAGTTCCATGTTGGTACATTCTTTATCGAAACAGTAGACGCAACATCAATAATAGCATCTTAATTAACGTCATTAGCACTGTCATCATCAATTTGTGTTACTGGACATGAATACGACTTACCGCATTATAAATACAATGATGAGTGGCATTGTGAAAAATGTCAGCATAAAAACAACAAATAGAATGACACTGTATGGAATCAACATATCGCACGTTGTCTCACAGGCACCACTTATGGCTGTACCAGTTTCTGTACAGTTGCACCCAGCATAGACATTCTGGTTAAACTGAAATTTAAAAATTCGGTATTCCAATATCTTCAACTGAAGGAATTAACTGTAAAGTTCGATTCAAACAAAATTTTATCATTTAATAACTTCGATATGTTGCTATGTATATTTACCGCAGCTAGGATGCGAGTTGACTCACTGGCAGGGCTTGCTACTAAACTGCTACGGCACAGATTTGTTAAAGGAAACTTTCGCTACTGCTTTTCTCGTTATAAATCATGAATGGACCTTTTCAGTTTATCCATCCATCATATGACGTCACAAACAACTATGTGGCGCGTCGAATGACGTCATAATCAATTACAGCATGAGTGACTCGATTTAGTCCGTTTTAACGCTAATAGTTCGACACGTTGTACAAATTGTATGCCTGTTTAATAAACATTATGTCGAATATTTTGAAACTAATTTGACCATGGGCAGCAACAGCACCCAGTCAAATTCGCTTCAAAATATATATTTATATATATATATATATATTTATATATATATATATATATATATATATATATATATATATATATATATATATATATATATATATATATATATATATATATATATATATATATATATATATATATATATATATATATATATATATATATATATATATATATATATATAATATTGTATAGTTTTCTGGAAATTGATAGTCAGGGATCCTTCTATCCCAATATGGGCAAAGCGTGTGTGGAGCTTAGCTAGATATGGGAGGGGCATAGCTAAAACCGGATTCTTCCATTGTATGAATGGTTATGTATTATAGTCACTACATAATATCTGTCAAATATTGATCTATAAATAGGTCAATGTCGATAAACTCATGTGACTACAGAAGTATTCCACTAACTCATAATGCCATACATGTGGACAGTCAATGTCACCAAACACGTACAGGTTTATGCCATTCAGTCAATAATTTGATCTTGGCCACCCACGTGTGGCCATCATCCTCGTGTAAATATGTATTTGTTTATGACGACATTTAATGGAGCATTCCAGTTCTCTCATTCAAGCATATGACGTCATAATAAACTACATGATGTGTAAGCTAAAATCACAATCAATTACGTCATGAGTGACGTAGCTATGTTAGTCAGGAACGCTTAATTGATAACGTCCTAAGCATTGTTGTACGAATTGTATGTACTATTTAATAAACATGCTAATGAATATTTTGAAACTAATTTACCAGGGCGCTGTTGCTGCTACAGCAGTACGCTATTGCTGGCGTGCTGCGTTGTTGCTGCACCCACTCATAATTAGTTTCAAAATGGTCAACAGTTTACCAGGATAGTTTTCTAGAGATTGATAATCAAGTAGTTACGGGATTACTCGATTCCAACACGGGCGAAGTATTGGCGGAGTTTAGATAAAGATGGGCGGGCCATATATAAACCCGGATTCCTCCATTGTGGTCTACCTCTCCTGAAAGACAAGGTATTTGGTATACGTGTTTGACTCAATTCAATTTGGAAAATATTACGAAGAGTGCATAAATATATAAATAGAAACGAACAAATGAACCTACATCAGTAGTAATATTTCCCTCCAGACATCCGGCATGGCATGGCGAGAAGTACGTTCTACCTGCATCGCATATTGGCGTATGATGCACACCAAAGCAATCACACCCAGATGAACATGATTGGTCAATGATGAAATCACTGGAAAATACAAGTGAGTGTGAAAATAGAAGATCATTTATAAAATATCCGTTATCTTAGTGTTGCGACTTGCTATGATCTTACTGTTACGACTTGCTATTATCTTACTGTTACGACTTGCTATTATCTTACTGTTACGACTTGCTATTATCTTACTGTTATGACCTGGTATTATCTTACTGTTATGACTTGCTATTATCTTACTGTTATGACTTGCTATTATCTTACTGTTATGACTTGCTTTATCTTACTGTTATGACCTGGTATTATCTTAGGCTTCTGTTACGACTTGCTATTATCTTAGGTTACTGCTATGACTTGCTATTATATTACTGTTACGACTTGCTATTGTTTTATTGTTATGACTTGCTATTATCTTACTGTTATGACCTGGTATTATCTTACTGTTATGACTTGCTATTATCTTACTGTTATGACTTGCTATTATCTTACTGTTACGACTTGCTATTATCTTACTGATACGATTTGCTATTATATTATTGTTATGACTTGTTATTATCTTACTGTTACGACTTGCTATTATCTTACTGTTATGCCTTGCTATTATCTTAGGCTACTGTTACGACTTGCTATTATCTTACTGTTATGACTTGCTATTACCTTAGGCTACTGTTGCGACTTGCTATTATATTATTGTTATGACTTGTTATTATCTTACTGTTATGACTTGCTATTATCTTACTGTTATGACTTGCTATTATCTTAGGCTACTGTTGCAACTTGCTATTATCTTAGGCTACTGTTACGACTTGCTATTCTCTTAGGCTACTGCTATGACTTGCTATTATCTTACTGTTACGACTTGCTATTGTATTATTGTTATGACTCGCTATTATCTTACTGTTACGACTTGCTATTGTATTATTGTTATGACTCGCTATTATCTTACTGTTATGCCTTGCTATTATCTTACTGTTATGACTTGCTTTATCTTACTGTTATGACCTGGTATTATCTTAGGCTTCTGTTACGACTTGCTATTATCTTAGGTTACTGCTATGACTTGCTATTATATTACTGTTACGACTTGCTATTGTTTTATTGTTATGACTTGCTATTATCTTACTGTTATGACATGGTATTATCTTACTGTTATGACTTGCTATTATCTTACTGTTACGACTTGCTATTATCTTACTGATACGATTTGCTATTATATTATTGTTATGACTTGTTATTATCTTACTGTTACGACTTGCTATTATCTTACTGTTGTGACTTGCTATTATCTTAGGCTACTGTTACGACTTGCTATTATATTATTGTTATGACCTGTTATTATCTTACTGTTATGACTTGCTATTATCTTACTGTTACGACTTGCTATTATCTTAGGATACTGTTACAACTTGCTATTATATTATTGTTATGACTTGTTATTATCTTACTGTTATGACTTGCTATTATCTTACTGTTATGACTTGCTATTATCTTACTGTTATGACTTGCTATTATTTTACTGTTACGACTTGATATTATCTTACTGTTATGACTTGCTATTATCTTACTGTTATGACTTGCTATTATTTTACTGTTACGACTTGATATTATCTTAGCCTACTGCTATGACTTTCTATTATCTTACTGTTACGACTTGCTATTATAGTATTGTTATGACTTGCTATTATCTTACTGTTATGACTTGCTATTATCTTACTGTTACGACTTGATATTATCTTAGGCTACTGTTATAAGTTGCTATTATCTTACTATTACGACTTGCTATTATCTTATTGGTACGACTTGCTATTATCTTAGTGATAGAATACTGTAACATGGAATTGTTGTAATACCCATGTAACAGCAATAGCTATGCGAGGCGATAGCATTGCGCTAACACGCAGTGTACCACAAAGATTATGGACCTTTCAGTTTTAGCTATGCCCCGCCCATCTTTAGCTAAGCTCCATCCACACTTCGCCGTGTTGGGACCGATCGATCTCTGAACTGCCTGGCTTTTTATTTCCAATACACCATACAAGCTGCCTAACATACAATTGGTACAACAACGTATGGTCCGTCTTCAATTAAGCATCGACACGTACATATGTACAGCATTTATGACGTCATTGATCATGACGTCATCAGGCACGTCACGTTGTTGATTATGACGTCATATGATGGATGGATAAACTGGAAAGGTACATTGAAGTCTCATCTTCTATGCGATATTTCTACGTGTGTGATGATGTATTATGTATTGCTACAAAGTAGATCATAGTATTACATGATGTGACAAAGTAACAGCAGTATAACAATGGCTTCAGTAACCGTCTTAGATAACACACTAAAATAGAAAAGATGAACCAATTCATTCTAGTGGCTATTCTGTATATGTCACTAGAATACACAGGACATCAGCAAACATGCTGTATATAGGCTTGCGAAGTGATGACGCACTTCCGAGTCCATGTGTTTGTTAGCCCTTTGTCACTTTTACTTGTCAGTGTCTCAGTTTCAAAAACACTTAAGCAAAAAGGCTTTTGAATATTTTGAAACGAGTTTGATTTAATTTTTCAACAGAGTATTACTTAAATCATATAGAATTCCTCATTTATGGTGGGCAAGGGTTATAATCCAGAGGCTTAAGCCCCCATCTGGAGCCGAATCGTGCACTTTGTGACACAAGTATGAAATTTGGAACACAGTTACCGTGGCCCATAACAGTTTATTTCAAAATTGGACCCCAACCGGATATGACCTGTGGGCGCTGTGGCGGACATTTTTCAAAATGGCCGCCATGCTGGTTTTTAATCTCTCATATCTCGGTTAATAATAGGTATAGGAACTTAATTTTGATGTATATACCTGTTTTCAGGGTCAGTGACCCCAAATCTGAGATAATCTTCAAATCATCATGTGTCAGTCATTTTGTTTTCAAATATGATCAGTGTTTATACAAAAAAAAATTTTTTTTTAATATTTCGGCTCGAAATAATGAGTTAGACTTGATTTTAAAAAGAGAAAAATAAACCGGAAATGATACTGAATCATTTCTTACAGCATGAATGCAAATTACTCATCCATGGTATTCGTCAATCATAAATCTACAACAACTCGTAGTTTGTTCATTGAATTATTCATAGTTCTATGAATTATATCCAATAAACATCTTTGATAAAACTATCCTACTCAGCAACCATTTTGTACTTTACATATTACTGGGTATTTGACTCACATGTTGGCATACAGCATATATTTGTAGCAACATTGTCAAATGTTTATTCACATCCACCACAGTTGCACAGTGTTGTACATGTCAAGTCTACCTTCTTGCATTTGCACTGTTGCCTGGATCCCTTGATGCATCCACATGTGATGACTGCGCAGTATGCTTGACTAGCAGGAGGAAGAGTCATCCATTTCATCTTCCATTGTGACATGGGCATCTCCCAATTCCACCAAAAGCCTGCTGGACTTGGCAGCTGTGGTGCATTGACCAATGCTTGACCCCATACATGGCCTGCTTCATACCTTAATCCCAATAGATGTTAGACTAATGCGTTTTTTGTTGGAAGAAGGTTTTCAATCTCGCTGCCTTTCTGGGTGAACAAAATCTGCCTTTCACTATTCACGCTACTCTCAGGGGTCCTGCGCTCATACATGACCAACACTAATCGCTCAATTGTGGAAAGAACATGCAATACATTATATGTGGTTGGGATCTCGGCCAGTGTTCATAGAGCATGTGCGGAAGACATCTGAGATATTCCATGCAGACCACGCTGTACATTTTCCTATCCCAGCAAATGAAAACGTTACATCCCATCCCATCAAGGCGTGGAATGCTGGAAGTGCCATGCATATATCACCACCAAGTGCTTGAGCCATGGTTGTTGGATCGAGATACCGAAATGTGTTGCTCATACCAAAAGCCAACCGTAAACACTCACAACCAATCTTTCGGGTCAATTGTATAACTACAACATCTGTATCTACAGTTCTTAGAAGAATCTTCTTCAAACCATGTTAAGCTCCATCCAAGGCATGCACTCACATCCTTGTGTCTGCCTCATGTGTACAATCTATCAGTCTTGCAAGATCACAAGGTGCAGGCGGGACCATAATCATCGAATGATTCAGATGTATTTGCTTTGATCATGTTGATAATCACGGCACCATCCAGGATAATCACATCGGCATCGTCTTGGTTCAGGGTGTCATGGTGTGGTACAAGATTGTCAACACATACCAAGAGATTAGCGTTTGTCTCAAGCCGCATGGCACCATAACTAGATAGAGAAAAAGTGGATATGACTGATTCGCATGTGCGAATAATTCTGCTACGTTAGTTTGTCGTACTTGACAGACAATGTATAAGGTAGAGAACAGTGTGTGATCACGTTTTAGCGGTTTCAACCTTTTCTGCTCTCTCGATTTCTGTCTATGCACATGTCTGGCAAAAAGCTGGAGTTTTGCTTTTGTGATGGCATCATGAAGGGGTGTCGTGCGGAAAATCAGGTGCTCCTAGACGAAGCTGTCATACCTTTCCTGTTCCAGCTTCTCAACCGTATGTATGGAATCCACGATGGTATAATCAGCAGCCGCCCTAGTGGCAAGAACCAGCAGATCTTCACTAATGTCCATAAATGGGTTAACCTTGTCTGGCATAGTTTTCACCAGGGAATTGACGTGACTATACTCGCAGAATTCTACAATGGTAACTTCACAGTGAACAGATCTAATCGCCCTTTCTGAAATGGCTCGGGTAGTGACAGAGTTCCTTCGTTAAATTCTAGCCAACGAGTTGGGAGTGCGTGACATACAGATGGACGGGTGGACGGAGGCGGTTATAATATCCCTGAAATTTTTGCAAAACGGAGGGATAATTACCTGCTTTATCCTCTTGGGACGAGTCTGGGTATCTGGGTCTGTATTGTTTAATCCACCACTTGAGGAACTCTGTCACATCCAGATCCATTTCAGTATCTGCTACTATCTATCTTAGTATGACTGTTGGCTTCTCAGTCATGCCGACTGCTCCACCTTCATCCTTCATGCAAGCATGGTTCTGCTCATGACCTATCATCTAGGGACATCCTGGAGAAAGGGCGATTAGATCTGTTCACTGTGAAGTTACCATTGTAGAATTATGCGTGTATAGTGTGGTGTCTGTTCTGTAGTGTTCCGTAGATGTACTGCTGCTGATCGTGCATAATGGTAATGCTCTAAGGCATGAACCATCCACTGCACACCAGACAGGGTCTCAACATACAAGGGAAAATTTCCTTCATGGATGGCTCTGTCCCATGTCAGAATGGTTAGCTCAATATTCAAGTTTAGTTCCCAGAATTTGAACTATGCACTTTATTCTCTTCGTAAATATGATTTTCATCACCCCTATCTACAGTATTAGGAATATTTTGGCACGTCTGATGTCTTTAGGTATTAAATAATTTACGCAATAAAACAGCGTATGCGCACTATACTCACTCACTGTATTTATTCACTGTAACACTATCCCACAATGATATTATAACATATAGGCTAAAATCGTGTGTAAATGTTATGCAAGCATCTGCAAACAATTTATTACGTACGTCTGCAATTAAATATGGTGATAAACAGCACGGCATGCATATACACGGTGAGCGAGATCATGGGAGCTGGGTGGGTGGGGTGGGTTACATCTAACAGTGATGTATTTAGTGAGAATTGAGCAGTAATGGGGTATGGATGTAACGCGCCAATATCGAATTTGCGCCGTTGGCCAACGGCGTAGGGGACCAATATCGAATTTGATATCGACGCGCCCGTTGCTATACGGCGCAAGCTCAGTAACGAATTTGATATTGGTGCGCCCGTTGGCCAACGGCGCAGGGGACCAATATCAAATTTGATATCGGCACGCCCGGTGGCCAACGCCGCAGGGGATCAATATCAAATTTGATATTGCCGTACCCGTTGGCCAAAGCCGCAGTGGACAATATCAAATTTGATATCGATCCCTTGCGGCGTTGGCCAACGGGCGTGCCGATATCAAATTCGATATTGGTCCCCTGCGCCATTGGCCAACGGGTACCCCGATATAAATTGTGATATTGGTCCCTGCGCCCGTTGGCCAACGGGCGGCTGATATCAAATTTGATATTGGTCGCTGCGCCGTTGGCCAACGGGCCCGCCGATATCAAATTCGATATTGGTCCCCTGCGCCGTTGGCTAACTGGCGCACCAATATCAAATTCGTTTTGAATCAGAAAATTTGTTTAATATTTTGAAAGTGATATGACTGACACCTATAGCAGTATCAGCGCCAGTCAAATTAGTTTTAAAATACTCACCAATATATCCTTACATTATAAAGAATTTGGCATTGTATACGATAAAAGGGTTAAATTATTAACAATAATATTTGGGGGAGGGGGTGGGGCGGCGTGTAAAAAGGGGTTGGGTCACTGTGGTGCTTAACCGTTTAATGGCTAAATTTGGTCAAGAATATCAAATATCAAATATTTACTTATTATTCATTTGCAGACCAACAGAAGATTATTTTTGAAAACTTACTACTGGAATGACTGGCTCGGTTTCCTGAGTCAGTCATTCCAGTGATAAATTTTCAAAAATAGTCTTCTCTTGGCCTTCAAATGGATATTCATAAAGACCACTAACGGGCAGTTTTGGCCGGCTTCGTCATGAAAGGGTTAATACAGTGAGCAAATTAGTTTAATTAATTAAAGTGTGTTTAATTCCTACCAAAAAATATATGAATCTAACACACACACGCACGCACGCACGCACGCACGCACGCACGCACGCACGCACGCACGCACGCACGCACGCACGCACGTACGCACGCACGCACGCACGCACGCACGCACGCACGCACCCACGCATGCACGAAACGTGTTCATGTGTATTGCTAGGATTTCTTCAAGCAAATATTTATAAATATTCACTAGTATTAATAATGACCTGCCATCTTCAGGTGTTCCCACCACGTCGACGTTGTCACAGCCAATAAACATGTTTCCAACCATAAGCAGGAATGTCACGCCTGTTAACGCGCTGACCAGCAGAACGACTTTTCGAAGTGATATTTGTAGTCGGCTGCTAATCACGCATATGCTCACCTGGCCAACCGTTCCTCCAATTCCAGCTACTATCGCTATGGTAAACAAAAAAAGAGTCTATCTTATTTGGAATGCGCTCTTCTGGTTGTGACGAAACCAGTGAGTTCACCATCCCTCTAATTACACTAACTAGTGTAAAACAGACAAATATATCTGTATAGCCTCCTCTGTCTCTAACTATCAGTCGATGGACCTTTCCAGTTTTAACTATGCCCCACCCATCTCTAGCTAAGCTCCACCCACACCTCGCTAGTGTTGGAATCGTTCGATCTCTGAATTCCCTGACTATCAGTATCCAGAAAAGGTAAGCTGTTGCATATTTTGAAACTAATTTGACTAGGTGTTGTTGCTGTCTAGTGCAACAACAGCGCCCAGTCAAATTAGTTTCAAAATATTCAACAGCATGTTTCTTAAATAGCAAAAACATACAATTCGTACAACGTGTCGGAATATTAAGGGTAAAAGACGGGCGTAATCGAATCATTCACAACGTCATGATTATGACGTCAGTATATATCGCGTAGTTGATTATGGCGGCATATGAGTGAAGAAATGGATTCATGAATTAATCTGATACTTAAATCTGCAGAATAATCCAAGAAATACTTCTGGGTCATTGGCCACTATTCGTATGCGTCTTATACATTAGGGAACACAATGCCACCGCCGCACGCCACCCCGCTGCGCATGAAGAACGTTTGCGTGGTTTGCTCTGCATTGTAGAACCGGGTGGCTAACATCGGAGTACGTGAGCACAGGATTCGATCTAGTACCGTTTAGTTATGCCCTGCCCATTTCTAGCTAACGTCTACACATACTTTGCCCGTATTGGGATAGATCGAACCCTGAATTACCAGAATCCCAATATCAATGTTACTATACAGATAAGCTGTTAAATACTTTGAAATTTATTTGAATTCGGTGCTGTTGCTCTCTATGATAGCAACAATGACCAGTCAAAGTAGTTTCAAAATATGATCAATAACTGAATGTGTATCAAATAGTAAATCCATCAAAGATATACAATTGGTACGACTGACGGACTATTCCAGCTTCATGACGGAGTATTTCTGTCAATTATGATTGGGACGTCAGACTACGTGTGACGTAACTGATTATGACCTATATAATATACTTGAACGAGTGGTCGGATTCATTCATTCTTTAAGGGCGTGACCACTCGAGGCGTTCTAGAGTGAGTAACAGAGTATCACTGTCACATAGTTCACGGATTACATGGGTTCACCCCCACTCCAGAAAATCTAATGAATTTTATGATACGCAGATATTCCATGCCTTAGGTACAGTACCTAAATTTTACAGAAATCATTTCGTTTAGCTGTTGACTGTTTTGAAAGTAATTTGACTGGGAATTGTTGCTGCTTTAGACAAAAAAACCTTTGCGCTAACAGTACATGCATCTCGAATTACTGGCTTTCTGCTTTTGAGTGTGTCTCTTTCTCCTTCTTCTCCCCACCCCCTCCTCCACCTTAGCCTCCTCCCCCTCCTCCTCCGCCTCCTCCAATGTGTGCATCAGTTGTGTCCATCCATGTGAGCTACGGTGAATGGCACTGGTGTAAGTGGGTATCTACAGGCCCATTCTATATCTATGGCTTGCTGCTAAATAAAGCCATCTGCCGAAGAGATCCTGTGTACCTTGCAATTCCTTAATTTTCTTGTCCTTCCCACGTCACAACCTCTGATGAGAAATTCTTCACGTCTTCTTTACACCTTGGAATTAGTTCTTCGAATTTAGCAATTTCTGCAGTATTTCTGTCCAGTGTCCAGGTAATGTATTAGATCAATATCCCTCCCAGTTGACTGACAGTAGAGGTTGTCATCTATGTATCTCTCATTAAACCGTATCAGTGATGGCATATGTGTGCAAGTAAAGGGTCGCTGCTGTCACACAACCAAAGAGCACGCGCAAGCTCCCTCCTTGTATCTTCCGACTTTCCCAACTCGGCCATCATGATCATATCAAACAAATGTCCAGGGAAGTCACTTCTCGTAGCAGGAGTGCACATCCATCTTCCTCTTGCATTGGATTCATGCGCAAATGCAGAGATACTATTTCTAGAAAGGAAAACATAAGCTGTAATCGTCTGCTCTACGATAAATTAAATTGGTGTCCGGTTAATGTATTGCTGCTTCATTGGGAAGACAACCCTATCCACCCCCACCACACCAGCCCAATGATAGGCCTACTATAATAACCACGTGCACTACAACGCGTTGGATACATATGCACTAGATTAAGATAGCACCGCACCAAAGACCTCAAATAATTCAGATGTGTTGTTGCCAAGAAAGCTGAACATATCTAATGGATCGCCATGATTAAGACGTTTCTAGGTCATTGGTGTGTGTAGTACTCGGAAGATCAACCAATTCTAAACACATCAACCATCGGCTTCTCCTCCACACCCTCCTCCACATTATCAAATACATAAACCGTAGCTGTAGTAGTAGTAGTAGTAGTAGTAGTAGTAGTAGTAGTAGTAGTAGTAGTAGTAGTAGTAGTAGTAGTAGTAGTAGTAGTAGTAGTAGTAGTCATCCTCATCGTCATCCTAGTCGTCTCCGCCGCCTTCTTCGTCATCGTTTTTGGTGTTGCTACTGTTGGTATTTTATTTATTTGTCGCCATCGTCATCAGTGTTGTCGTCATCATCGTATCGTCGTCGCCTGCGCCGCCGCCGTCGTCGTCGTCGTCATCGTTGCCGCCGCCGCCGTCGTCGTCGTTGATTAAGCCCGTTCTGGTGGTTGTTGTTGTTGTTGTTGTTGTTGTTGTTGTTGTTGTTGTTGTTGTTGAATTTTGTACCTGTCACAACGCTTGCTTCCCATGCCGTCAAAGAATGAATTTCTTGAATAATTTTCGGAGAGAAACTTTGAAAGCCCCAGATAAACTGTGCCCATAAAGAGAATCCACATATTGATAGAACGTACACAGGATTCACCAGCAGCCGTTTCATCGAAAATAAGAAACCTTTGAGATAAATAACAATTACCATGTGCATTTTAGTATTGTCTTCTGTATAACGCAGCCGTTTCCCCCACAATTGGATGTGCACGTTCGCGCCTGCACACATACACACAATCAAACACCCAAAAAAGAAAATGCATGCATCAAATCACTCTACACCTTAGTATTGTCTTCTGTATAGCGTAACTGCGGTTTGGACCAATACCTAAGGGAGTGTATGGGGATACACTATGTAAAAACATGGGGTCCTATCGGCTCCCCCACCCCTCCCGTGTCCCCACCCTGCGCCTACGCCTATGAGTACACTCTCAGCCACACTAGTTCCACGACAATATATAGTGACACACCAAACATATAGAAACGACTGTACTGCATGAAACCGAGTACTGGAGGATGGGATGAGACGGGTAATGTATCGAAATATTAGTTTTACAATACCTTTACAAGAATGTGACCCTTGCTTCGCTTGATTGCCAATATTTTCATTCTCTTGGGGTCCATTTGCAATGTTGTTTGACAATGTTTTCCCAGCATCTATGAAAATGTATAGTCCTTTTTGTACATAAAGTTTCTTATTTCACGTATTTAATAAATTAAACAAAAATAGCGACCTGCGCAGAATATGAAGTATTCCGCTACAAATAATGAATGAGAGTGAAGCATTGCTAGTCTAAACAATTGCTCTCAATTGACTCCAGCACACATGCTCTGATAGGCATGATTACTGTCTAGTAAGTCCATTTATACCACATGTTCCTAATCTAGCAATCCCAACGTCTCAATCTTACCAAAGGTAAAAATCAGTATGGGCGTATACGGATGTTACTTTCGTGATGCATGTCCCGTTAATGAATTATGTCATACTCAATCGAGGATTCCAGTTTATCCATCAATCATATGACGTAATAATAAACTACGTGACGTGTAGGCTGGCATCATACTCAATAACGTAGCTAAATCGTCACGGCCGCTTAATTGATGACCGACTAAGCGTTGCTGTACGAATTATATGTCTTTATTATTGCCATAGGCAGCAACAGCACCCAGTCGAATTAGTTTCAAAATATTCAACAGCTTATCTGTATAGTGTTCAGAAAAGGGATAGTCAGTGAGTTCCATCCCAGCACGGGCGACGCGTTGGTCGAACTTAGCTAAAGATGGGCGGGGTATAGCTAAAACTGGATTCCTCCATTACATTAAGCTACTCTAAGCTACGTTGCGTTACCTTAAGCTGACATCAAAATAAATAGTGGCGTATCTAGCTCCGTCATTAATGTACGTCAAGTCTACGATGAATTTATAATTTCATAAACACTCTGTTGAGTATCTTGGTACTAATTTTCAGGAGATATGTTGCCATGAGCAGCAACAGCATCCGGTCTAGTTGGTTTCAAAATATCCAACAGCTGTAGAATTACCTTGAAATTGCGATTGTTGGAATGCAGGATTCAAATTATGTAAAGTATCTACAGCACACATAAAGAGTGGGCGGAACTTAGCTAGAACCGGGCGGGCCTACTTAGAAATGGAGCCCTCAGATCTGTTTATATCCCTACGCGTTATAGCACATAACAATTTAGTTCCTGTTATATTTATATTAGTGTGATTTATTTATACTATAATATTGTAATAAATAAACGTAGCTGAATGTACGAGGGAGTCACGGTAGTCTTAACGAGTACGTGCTCCCACTGAAGCAAAATTAATTCTGTTTAAGCCAAATCTATCAGAGATATACAGTGGACCGTTCCAGTTTATTCATCCATCTTATGACGTCATAATCAACTACCCGCCGTGTAGGATGACGTCACGATCAATTACAGCTTGAATAACTCGATTTAGTCCGTTTTGAACGCTTAATAATCCGAAACGTTGTACGAATTGTATGTCTTTACTACTTAATAAACATTCTGTTGGTAGCAACAGCACCCAGTCAAATTAGTTTCAACATATTCAACAGCTTACCTTTATAGTTTTCTAGAAATTGATTGTCAGCGTGTTCAGGGATCTATCGATCCTAAGACGGGTTACGCCTAGGTGGAGCTTAACTAGGGGTGGGCGGGGCACAGCTAAGACTGGAAAACTCCTTTCTGACTGTTACTGTCAGATCATTGTCACTTTTATGAGCGACCTACATCATTTGATTATGACGTAAGCTAACAAGTGACGTGTTTTGATTAAGCCATCTGTAACTCCATTAGTCGCTAGATTGTACATGATTGCCTCATGTTTACCTGATGAGGTGAATTTTTATCCTTTTCATCTTGTTATTAATATTTTGAAGGGAATTATTTATCTCGAATAAACTGCAGTGTGTTAATCTGTGGAGTATGATGACTATGTTTGTTCATTGGAAGTGCATTTGCATAGGTCTAACAAGGCCAGTGTAGTTATAACATATTACTGCGAATAAACGCTTACCTGTATTTTTCAATTGCAGGTCAGATTTATCTGATGGACTCATGGTCTTCGGGAAGAAAAAGTAAGCAAGTGACGGAACCATCACCATACCAGCCACTATGACAATAGCAAGCCACCATGCACCGATCCACGCGGGGTCATCGGGCGTCAAGGAGGTTTCTGTGAAGGAACGTAATACTAGAAATATCATCACAACAATGGCAAAACACACCATACAGCATTACTATTACTAATAATGTCGTAGATGAGTACACGAGAATTTCTGATCATCCCACATCGGATTTGGCTTTGTCCGCTTAAACAAATGTCCTTGAGCGATGAGTGGGTCCATATACAAACAAAGAAATAGCGCAGGGCAATGGAAATTGGTTAACTTTGTTCTCTTGCATAAATGGTTGCTCATACCAGAGAAAAATTACAAACACTTTTCTCTCCCCGAAGGTTGAGACGTGTAAGCAATTGCTCTGACATCATTCCTCCACCCTGGCGATCACTTTCGACTCAGGACTCTAATCGCGACGTGGAATTACTATGTTTACCCCGGTTTTCACTTTCAACTTAAACGTGTAATCGTGAAGCTCCAAGTACCATCGTTTCAATTTGCAACTCAGAAGTTTAATCATGACGATCCTAAGGCAATAATAGCATTCACCAGCGTTAAGTGGACAGCAATTCAAATTAACCAGGTCCGTTTTAAAATGGCAATTTCTAATTATACTGTACCATGTTGCCGTGGTCCGGGTTTACATATATCATTTCATGAAGCTTGGTGTGATCGCGTAAAACAGGTTCGTCTAAGTATTATGGTGAACATTTTACATTGATTCCTTTACTTTCTCTGGGAGTTTCTGCTGAATTGGCTCTGAATATACTTGCGTACATATGCTTAGTTTTATACAGATAATCATAAACTAGCAAAATGTAACTCAATCAATAACGCATTCAACTCCAAGGTGTTATTGTAAATGTCAGAATGGAAGTCAAAGCGTACCACTGAGATCCACGTACATCGATGTACACCATGCCGATAATAGCAGTCCAAATAGAGAACCTGTTGCCAGACCCATATTCGCGATGGCTGAAAGACAATAAAAACGCTGGAAATAAAGTCACGTGGTTGCGTGTGTGCATTCGCATGTGCGAGAATTAGTCAATATCTCCGTATAAGTGACTTGGTTTTTTTTATAAAATACAAAAATAAAGAGCATCGTGTATAAGACAGAGAGAGGCGTTAATTATTAATTAACCTTTCCAGTTTTAGCTATGCCCCGACCTTCCCTAGTGTAGCTCCACCCACACCTCGCTCGTCTTAGATCGATCGATCCCCGAATGGCCGGTCTATCAATTTCCTGAAAACGATGTAGGTAAGCTGTTGAATATTTTGAAACTAATTTGACTGAGTTTTGTTGTTATGGCAGCAACAGCGCCCAGTCAAATTAGTTTCAAAATATTCAACAGAATATGTATTAAATAGTAACGGTATACAATTCGTACAACAACGCTTAGTCCGTCTTCAGCTACGTGTTCGTGACAGAAAGTTTATCTATATCATTCACGACGTCATTGATCATGACGTCATCCTACACACGCGTAGTTGATTATGACGTCATATGATAGATGGATAGACTGTTCAGGTCCATTAAGTTTTCCGTACCGATATAGAGTGTTGTCCGTGATTTCTTCGTGTTCTTTTCTATGTATGTTAATGGTAATGTATACACGGGGTAGCAGACCGCACCAGATAATAGGAGAGCGCCAAACATGATTCCAAATGTTGCAGGGTTCATCTCACCCCCGCCACTCTCGGTTTCATCGTCGCGAGACAAAATATTCTCTCCATTAGACTCGGTACACCACAAGGTCTGATTAATGCCCCTACTGCCAATTTCTGTATTGGTATCTTCAGATCTGTAAGCAAACGACATTCGGCATTATATATTTAATGGCATGAACTTACAGAAGGGAGAATGAACCTTCCCAGTGTTAGCTATTCCCGCCCATCTCTAGCTAAGCTCCGCCTACACCTCGCTCGCATTGGGATCGATCGATCCTTGAACTCCCTGACTATCAATTTCCAGAAAACCAAACAGGTAAGTTGTTGAATATTTTGGAACTAATTTGACTGGGCGTTGTTGCTGCCAATGGCAGCCAAAGCGCCAAGTCAAATTTGTTTCGAAATACACAACATCATGTTTATTAAATAGTAAAGACATACAAGTCATACAATCTAACGGACTATTAAGGGTTTAAGACGGACTAAATCGAGTCATTCATGATCATGGCATCATCCTACACGTCACTTAGTTGATTATGACGTCATAAGATGGACTGAGGAAATGGATTGATGAATTACGTCAATTGTTATTGGGGCGTTTTTAAAATTCGTTACTGGTTTGGTTCGTATTACAATGATATTGTATGAGGATGCATCCATGTGCATGCATGAGGCCCATATGACTATTATTCTAACATATTTTCTATAAATTTATTGTTGAAAGAATCTATAAGTTTCAAAATTAAATTGAGTACGCCTATGATCTGCACACGATGAGACGCGTCTGGTCCTTCTTCCTTTAAGGTACAATCATGTTAGCCATCGTCAGGTGCCCTATTACCTTTTCAATATTGACTGCTGCTGCTTGGTAAGAGTCCGTATTATTTGTACTCATTTTTACATTTGATTGGGCCTCTATATCCCGTCCAGTAATACGATGTATGTATGTTAGCCATTGTTTTCTTAGTTATGTTAATCACGGTGAGCTTCTTGTCAATAACAGATGTGTCCTCCATAACCTTACTAGTATTGGTTTTTGTTATTATCACCTGGCATTAACATAGGCATCTATTTCTAGCTATGCCACGCCCATTTATAACTACGCCCCGCCCAAATGATTTGCGCGTTTTGTAATCGATTTATATATAGCTTGAATCCTGACTTCCCAGAATCTCAAGTTCAAGGTAACTATACGGGTAACGTGTTGGATATTTTGAAATATTGCAGAATGCAATACCTAGTTGTATTCACTTGATTTTATACCTTTGATGTGTCCTAGTTACAGATCCGAATGATACCAGCCTGACACCTTTGGGGAAAATTGAGAAATCCAAGATGTCGTCCAGGATGGCCGCCATAATACGAACTGCTTTATGTTGACCTCCCCCCCCCCTCCACCACCACCAGCCACCACTATCCACCGGCGAGGAAGGTGACTCTGGTGCCAGTGCTTGTGGACCTTCGGGGTAAAGGAATCCGTATTTTACACTATCCAAGAATGGCTACTATAATGGCTGTCGGAGAAACTGAAATCTTGCTATGTACTTCCAAATAAGCTAGATTAATCAATCTACTTTCTATGGCTAGGATTTTTAGGTCAAGGAGTTCAGTTTCTACATCAACTAACTCATGAAGTCACTTCTCTTGTCAAGCATAAAGCCTAGTGCAGCCTACATTAAAGGAACACGTTCGGCCGCCATGTTTGTTTGCCTGTGTACAAGAATTTTCACATTCAAAATGAATGAACATGCCATAGATTTGTCATATAACATTATAAGTGTGATTAAAATTAAAAGAAATTAAACCTGATTATTTCAAAAGGCGAAATAAATGTTCAGCTCAATACATGTAGTCTCCTGATGAATTAATCTGTCGGTTACGGATATGCTTAGAAAGTGTTGCTCTAATGGATAGTAGCTGCAATAATATTCGTGTAACAGTCATTACAATATTTGAGTGGTACAGAGTTATTCATCTCCATCATCTGATTAATGGACCTTTCCGGTTTTAGCCATGCCCCGCCCATCTCTAGGTAAGCTCCACCCACACCTGGCTCGTGTTGGGATCGATCGATCTCTGAACACCCTGACTATCAATTTCCAAAAAAATACACAGGTAAGCTGTTGAATATTTTGAAACTAATTTGACTGGGTGCTGTTGCTCCCTAAGGCAGCAACAGCGTCCAGTCAAATTAGTTTCAAAGTATTCAACAGCATGTTTATTAAATAACAAACAATTACAACGACATACAATTTATACAACGTGTCGGACTCTTTGAGATTTGATGACGGTCTATATGGAACCCTTTGTGACGTAATGATTGTGACGTCATCATACACGCGTTGAGCTGGTTATGACGTCATACGAGGTCTGATGATGGATGGATACTCTGGAAAGGTGAATTGTCCTCTTTAAACTGTGCCCATGCGTTGAGACATGTCAATTCATCTGTGGCACATCCACAGAAGACAGTACAGGCAAGCTGACCCCTGTAGCAGCAACGTTTCCCTTCCCCGCATAATTTGTCCGTGTTGCACCCACGTCTAATCATCTTTAGCGTTGCAGATGGGGCAGCTTTTATATTAGATGGCACGGTCACTGGTATACGAGATTTGAGATATCATCCCTAGGCTATCCATACTTTTGCGCATCAAGATTCGGTCGCTCCTCTTCTAATACTGCCCTCGAAATAGCAACCGGCAGATGGGCATGTGGCCTTTTTTGCAACTTTTCGCAGCTATGTTTGATAGCAAATCTTTGAGATCCATTCCGTAACTTAACTTTCATAACGCTGCTAGAACGGGTGTGGCCTCCTCAATAACGTCATTTGAATGAGGCAGTAGAACCAATCTTCACACTATTTTTGTTCTTAGTCATAGCTACAACATTTTTGGTTAGAGTAGTAAAGGGAATTTCTGTGAAATTTGCTTCATATGCCACCATATGTCCTTTGTCTATCACTACCGCCTTGTCTGAATTTACGTTTGCACTGGGAATTCTACCCTGTGACAATATTAACAATGTTTCCAGGATGTCAATCTTGATTTAATGGGTCAATGGGTGGTTTAGCTTCTCTCTGATTTTCTTCCTGCCCTTCGAATCTGATATCCGAGCTTCCATTTCCTCATTGTCTCTGTAAAATCGTACGATGCAGTGTCCTTATCTCTCATGTCAGATATATCATTGATGAGACGAGGCCAGATATGAAGAGTTAATCTAGCTCATCTGAAAGTCAAGATATTGCAAAATTTCAGTTTCGCTTGAGACATCTTGAATATGGCTGACTGAGTAACCCCATATCATGGATAGTGTAAAATTTGGATTCCTTGACTGCAAAAACCTGGTAATAGAATTAGAATTATCTTCCTAGCCGGTCTGTGGGGCCAAAATATAGCTAGATTTATTTTATGGCGGCCATCTTGGACGACATCGTGGATTTCTCAATTTTCCCCAAAGGTGCCAGGGTGGCATCATTCATATCCGTAATTAGGAAACCTCAAAGGTACAAAATCAAGTGAAAAACAACTAGGTATTGCTTTTTCCAGGGTTCGGCTAAAATGAGGATGTGGCAACCACGCTATACCGGCCATCTTTATCTAGACTAAAGCAACATTATTTAGAATAGAGATAACACAGCTGCTATTTTTGTAGTGCACACTGAGTTTACCACTGCGTAAATTGTAACCATCTCATTCCATTCCGAACTTACGATATCATATATGGATGAAATTCTGCCATACAATAAGGGATTGTAGTCGGTACAAGAACTTCATTGTTACTTAACCATTTAACCCTCAAATCTATTCAAAAAAATTTAAGTTTTCTCATAGAAAATGTCCATTTGCAGACCAAGAGAAGACTGATTTTGAAAATATACTACTGGAATAACTGGCTCGGTTATCGGGCAAGTCCTTCCAGTGGTAAATTTTCAAAAATAATCTTTTCTTGGTCTGCAAATGGACAGTTCTCAAGACCACTGCAGAAGCTGTCTTTGGGGAATATGAGGGTTAAACAGTTAACTAGCGCTCAGACGTGTCCGAGACAATGTGTTGGTTATCTACCAGTGGGCTCATTAAAGGATAAATAATCCCATCTCTTGATAGCTATTCAGGTGATCTACCACGCCTGTCATAAACTAGCCAGGTAATTTTAAGCTTTTTATCACGCCGCTAAGGAAAGATATTCAGGATTTAGTAGTTAAATGTTGGTACATTTCCACACCCTATGATGGCTGTCATGATTTACTTTTCAAACCAATCAGAAAAACCCTAGTGTGTCTGCCTCGGTATATACGCTCAGTCATAGAGGCGCCAGCTATAGTTTGACAATGTGATATAAAAGCAATCCTACAGGTAAGCTGTTGAATATTTTGAAACCAATTTGATTGGAAGTTGGTGCTGCCATAGACAGCAACAATTTCCAGTCAAATTAGTTTCAAAATATTTAATGGGATGAGCATTACAAATAAAGAATGTGATGCATTGGAGCGTACATGACATCACACCCAATAGCTTGAGGAGACAAAATGTGTCGATCACTGTTCAACATTTACTCGATATTACAAACCAGATAATTGCGATACAGATCAGGGAATGTGACAGGATATGAATGATATGGAATCTATAAACCATATTCTATCGGTGCAATACAACATTTGAGATGAGATTAGCATCGCTTTAACATGTTTCACGAAGCTTTATAATTAGACTATTATTTAGCGATAACTTATGTTATCCACTCATACCTGAGAATGTATTCTGGAAGGGTGAATAATGTGATTCCAATGCTGAATAGAATAGCCAGAATTCCGGTGAGGTGGGCTATATTGACACGGTTTGCGAGATAACTGAAGAACAGTAAACCACCAAGAGGTCCTAGCTCCTGAGCCATTATCACTTGGCCCATGGTAGTACTGTCACTATGGAATCGGCGCTCAATTGATGTAATGATTCCAGCGAGAGCAAAATTGTACATATATATGTTGTTGAGTACAAGATAAGTGAGAAATGTAAAGATCTGTAAGCAAAAGATATATGATGCAATGGTTACAAAAAAAAAAAATTAACAACAGCAATCAGAGAATGCGACACTCGACTTTTCGTGCTGGCACATTTTTATATTTTCCGAATTTTTTAATTTTACAAATTATCAGGATGACTTTCACGGGTATGGAGGTCTTGTGTTATTTTAATTCTGAGCCAAATCAGACCAATACCTTCCGAGGTATCCATTGATCCAAAATTTGATCTGATCAGATCAGATCATGGCAAAAGTATGGAAATCGTCTTTCACAGAAAGATCATTTAATGCGTAAGCGCACGCGCACGCGCGCGCGCGCGCACGCGCGCACGCGCGAACACACGCACGCAAATATGCTAATTGTTTTTAGTTTATTCAGTCACAGATGAAAAGTTTCGATAGGAGTTGATGCACTAAATCTTGATATATTAATAAATGGGCCCGTAATGGTTTTATTAGGTAAATTTATCGGCTGCCTATTAAACATGCAGCTAGAGTTATAGGGCAATTAATACATATGTAAAATCTCACTCTCTCACAATATATATATATATATATATATATATATATATATATATATATATATATATATATATATATATATATATATATATATATATATATATATATATATATATATATATATATATATATATATATATATATATATATATGACTAAGATAAGTATATGCCTTAAAGCAACAAGGCACTGGTTATATATATATATATATATATATATATATATATATATATATATGACTAAGATAAGTATTTGCCTTAAAGCAACAAGGCACTGGTTAAACACTGGATTAATGGTTCGCCAGTACATAGGTCGACTCAATTAACCTAACCAGTTCGAGGAGAGTCCTTTGGTGAGAAAAATGTATGGTATCCTCTAGTATGGCGGTTTTGCAATGTTTGTTCTGTTCACATGCTTTGGCAGTAGTAGTAGTAGTAGTAGTAGTAGTAGTAGTAGTAGTAGCAGTAGTAGTAGTAGTAGTAGTAGTAGTAGTAGTAGTAGTAGTAGTAGTAGTAGTAGAAGTAGTAGTAGTAGCAGTAGTAGTAGTAGTAGAAGTAGTAGTAGTAGTAGTAGTAGTAGTAGTAGTAGTAGTAGTAGAAGTAGTAGTAGTAGCAGTAGTAGTAGTAGTAGTAGTAGTAGAAGTAGTAGTAGTAGTAGTAGTAGTAGTAGTAGTAGTAGTAGTAGTAGTAGTAGTAGTAGTAGTAGTAGTAGTAGTAGTAGTAGTAGTAGTAGTAGTAGTAGTAGTAGTAGCTGAGTTAACGAGCGTTTCTTTGGCTGTGCTGTTAACCTCAATTTTAGACGATTTCTACTGCGCTCTATAATTTATTTTTATATCTGGCTTTTGCCTAACTGTACATACGTTAGTTTTGTAGTTTTATTTATTTGAAATTTTGTCGCGCGAGACCGCATTTTGCTGTGATATTTTCCAGCAATAGAGCTTACCCACATTAGCGTATTTTGGGAAAACACCTTCCCGTCCAGCGTACCACTTCCGGCTGGTAAATACGATAGCCGACGCTCAAGCAGCATTACTTTACTATGTGAATCAGATACAGTGCACTTTAGGCAATGCATATGAAAAACTATGTTCATAATATTTTTGAAGTTATACATCATTGGAAAGCTAAGCCAATTCTCTATAGATTTCTGTATTATTTTTTATAGTTTTATAAAATTTAATACAGTTGATTGCAATTTGAAAACATCCCCTATTGCCCACTTGATTTAATGAATCTAAGTCGAATGGTGTATTTTATGTACGCAAATAACTCAATGAAAACCTTACAAAAATATAACAAATACTGAATTAATGTTTCGGCAATTGGAAACTGGACAAGTTGAATGTGGGATAATAGAAGGTGTAATGGCCCAAATAAATATAAATAATGAAATTGTAGGATAAATAACAATGATAATTGAGGAATTTGAGTGAACAACTAAGACAAAATCAAACCGTATATTCTCGAAATGCTACATATTTATAAAATATGCCTGATTCGGATACAATTCAATGAGAGAGATAAATACAAATCTCATGGCTCAAAATTCTACATGACATTTGACACTCCACCCCAATTTGACATCCTATTGTCACCAAGCGGGTACAATCACCACGCACATAGGTTAAAGAGAGCATTTCATATCGTATGATCATCCCTGGTTTTCTGTTCCACCTACCATTCAATAGAGGTGTTCAAGATATTATGGTTCAAAATTACCCATGATATTTGGACTGCCCCATATTGTCAACCAATTGTCACTAAAGTAACTAAATCCCCAAAGTTCTGATTCACATCCAATTCAATAACATCACCAACCATAACAGATCTATGCATGAAATTATGCTTCCAATACCATTCATTACAGGATGATAGCACATATTACCAATTCTCAAAATTATCAACGATATTTGGGTTCAATCCACCGCCACCCCAAGAGTATCCTATGACCATCTGTGGTATTCTGTTTCCCACACAATTCAAAGTAACTCAGGATAATTAGACCTCTCGCCCAATTTGGCATCCTATTGCCATTAAGGTAACAAAATCATACAGAGAGGAGGAAGGGAGAGCATTTCATATGCTACTTTTGTCAAAATAGATTCAGCACACAGACTTACAGTTGCTTGCAACTGTACCTTCTAGTTATTATTAAAGTTTTTAAAAAATTGAAACCCAGACCCTAGGCTGACCATGGTCTTCCTATACATCTATGCTAATTATCGCATAGCTGTGACTCGCCAATAGTCGCTGCGGATCCCTATGCTTCAATAATACTATATATGGTCTAAGTATGCTGCATACCGCAGCGAGACATGTCATTTATCCCGATCATGCCTGATGGCTTTCTAATGTTTTAAACAGTATTATTATTAACATGCCATCTTTCTTATTATTTTTCTTCTTATTACAGATAACAAGACTGATATTGGTTGGCGAGAGCCATCCGTGCAGATTCGCGATAACGGGCCGCACTGTATGCATGTCTTCATATATCGACATGCATACGTAATTTACTGTCATTACTTGTCATATGTATATAAATCTATACCTTTATTTTTATACGTTTTTATATACAACTTAATTCTGGTATGTTGGAGCTTGGGCGTTCTCCGCGGAAAATTAATTTTCCATCACCCAAGAGAACGCCCATGTGAGCTATTGTTTAGCCAAATCAGGTATTAATTAGTATTAAAAAAAGCACGCACCGCAGCATGAAACAAAAAAAAGAAAAGGTTCAGAAAAGTAAATACCGGGCCAAACATCAAAATGTATGCCGCCCTCTCAAACTCTTTCGCATGTCTTCTCTGATAAACTACACATCTCTCGCATCAATACTCCTCTCGGCTAACTGCCTACCCGAGAAGCCTATAATTCTCGCATGGCGTGTGCCCTGTACACTCGATCCACAACTACGGTATCGTTCATCACAGGTGCCAAACTAGGAGGGGGTGGTGTAGTGCAGATCGACCGGCCGGGTACGGATCATCCCAGACCGTCTGGGTACGTAGCCGCCGGGAGCATTCCAAGCATGCCCCCTGGGTAGGACGATACGCGTGTGTAGAGCCGAATATAAAAGGATCATAAAAAGACTAAGTCTGTGAGATCATGTAGAGCACATGCGCAGGCGTCAGAGATTGCTTAACGATGCATGTTGGCTTTGGGCAGAAAAAGCATCTCATACAGTACCGAGTTGGCAGTCACAATCATTTTAGATTGCATCTTTCTCAGGGTTCGTGGTCTCAGTCATGATCAGAATCAAATGAGGATTTTTACCATTTTAAAATAGGTTACGAATTGGCCGAGTTATGGCTAAATGAGCCAGCTTATTTTATTTCAAAATATTGACCCCCATAGGCTTAGCGCATGCATGATCTCAGTGCATGAGTACTATAGCGTGTCACGTGAGCTGCTTCCCTGCCTCTAAGGCATGCTCGCTGATGGCCTGTGACGTTCCATCTATGACGTCAGAGGCAGTATATAAGGGGTCGAAAAATCAGATTCAACAGCCTGGTCTGAGAGGACGAGCGCAAGTTATTGCGCTCTGTAGCGCAGATATCCAACGTCTGCTGTGGATCCTTTCGGTTTTGAGGCTCATTATCTTTGGGGGTACCAGCCACCACATCCGCACCACCGGTTTTTGGAAGCTCCTGGGAAGATATCACCTGGGGGCAATAAAGAACTTTAAAGTCAGATGTCCCAAGCCTTTACTTCCGCAAAAGGACGTTTCGAGCGGATGGGCCTTTTGGCCCTGATGTATCTCGTCATTCAGTATGTGGGGTGAGTGACGTGCTCTGTGATAACTCGCCAGATCTGCCGTACCATGCAACCAGTAGTGGAAGTTCATAAGTTTATAAGTGTTAGCCTTTTGACATTTTCGACCGAAGTTAGGGGAACATTCCTTGATGCATCGTGTGAGCTATTCGATGCATCTCGTCTTGTGAACCGTCAGAATGTATCCGTATTAATTAACATTCATCTGTAGCCCTTCAAGAACTACAGGGCAGCTTTCAACTTCCGCACCAGTATGGAACCTTTAGACCACTCAGTTAAAATAATAACTATTCATGTAGACTTGACTATCTACTAGCCATCTGCCTCCGCGAAGGTTCGTTTTCACCTTTCCTAAGAATGAGCCGTATTCGCAGTGTGACTGCAGTATTTTCCTAGCAGCTAACTTCCGCATCATGCCATCTCGGTTTCCAATTATGTTACTCTTCAACTATCATGAATATACAACTTCTATCAAACCGATGACTAATAGGTACTCTGTTTTATTATATTTTTATTGTATTGCTTTTATGTAACAGGTACTGATGACTAATAGGTACCTACCGGTCATTTAAGACCACACTTTATAGTGTATTATTATTATTATTATTATTATTATTATGTATATATTATCCTTATTTTTCGTCCTCATAAGCACCGCAAGGTCGAGTGACCTTCTATTTACTGTATTTTACAAAGTTAGTGGTGCGGCAGTAGCCATCCATGTTAAATGTTTTGTTTATTATAAAAACTCTTAGACTGCAGTATCACTAGGTTACTCTATACAGCAACAACACAGCATCAATTTTTCACTGAGGTCGCTGTTCATGTTCTCATTACGCGAACATGACATGCGGCTGACTAAACCTGGACTGGTCTAGCTCGATAGGATAGGTCTATAGTAGTAGGGACGATTACTTGGTAGGAGACATTTTGTGTTAGTCTCTTTTCCGGAGTGGCGGATATGAAACACCGCACTCTGGGTAGATTATATAAATTGGCCATTTACCGTAAGGCCTCCATTATGAGTAATTGTCTCTGTCTATGCTCCACCAGCCTTCGGGCTTATTAATTGTCTGGCCCTCCTTCCATCACGTACTTTAGAGTTAGCTCTGGAACTATTGGGGTTCCAGTGTGGCTAGAAATAAAGTGACGATCACAGCATACACCCACCAACCCCCCAACCCCCCCCCCCCCACCCTCTTGTATCCTCGGATACTGGTAAGTTAGAAACCACCGCCAAAGTAGGAAACACTGCTAAAACATATAAATTAATTACTGGCCTGCAGTGCATCTCTGGGAGATTTGGCATACCCCTAGGGACAGGTGAATGTTAGCTCCCTGGGTACGGATCAGTAATAATCCGTACCCTACACTCTGGTAACGGAAAGAATCCAGCGCTCCAACTAACTCTAACGGTGACTGGGTGCGGTCTTAGAACCCACCACGCCCTCCTGGGAAGGTAACTATAGATGGATAGCTGCATTTTTGTCCCCAACGCAAAACTTAAATGTGCTTTTCAAACGTTTATGTACTGTTATTTGTCCTTGTGATGCTATGTGTGGTCATGACCTGACGGTGACCAGGATCATTATATGATTCTATATGATTCTGGAGCTTTCGTCTCATGATAGGTACGCACACGTCTACTGAGGGGAATGTTCCGTAGGGTGACCTTACAGCCACCGAACATTCTTGCCCGTCAGACTTATATATTAAAGAATAGTTAGCTTACATTGCCAATTGCGGCTAAAACGAGATTTGGACCCGACAACTAAATGATGTTGGAATTAGCAGAAGGCCTGCATAAATAAAAGCGGCAACTACTAATACAGAATCTTGGAACTTACATAAGACGGTGTGTTGAATTCTGCGGAAATCATCCACCCCACCTTCATGTAAAACAGCATGCACCACAACAACCATATAGCTTCACTAGGTTGACTCGTTTACATAATTTGGTTTTAATAGGAGAGTAGCCCTTTTTGCCTTCTCTCTTTCTCTGCTTCGGCGTTGTTGGCATTTTCCTGTGACGGAGGCCCGCGCGAGGCACCATGTACTAGCCCCCCCTCCAGGTAGCAGCAAACGAGTACGATTGTTTGGCTGTTACTTCGATAATTATTGTATGTATTTTTAATTATATCCCGGCCGTAAAATGGAGCTGTGGAACCGTCACGCCGGTGATACCAACAGCGTGGATGAAACAGTGAGGTTCAACTTTGGCGGCGATGGTCGCATGGCCCCCACTGGAAGGTAAACGTTTTATCGGCTCTAGAAGTTGGTTTCTGTATGATGCGGCAACGCGCAACACCGGATCCGCAACCCCGAGATCCGGAGCTAACCAGTTATCCCATCCCGCTGTGCTGCGTACCCGG
>CM067367.1:39524689-39537189 GCA_034401795.1 Chaetoderma sp. LZ-2023a
ACGCCTCTTACTGTGGTCAATGCAATACATTTCTCGCTGCGCCAGTCTGCTATTTCTATAGTTCGTAGGCTAGCGCATTACATTTGGCAAGATCGCTTGAGTGAGTGGATTTAATTCCTTTGTCATTTGTAAGCACAAGCCTAGTTCTTTAACTATATAAATCCTTATAGTCAGTTGGCTGTCCCCGGTCAACTCGAACAGACTAACAAATATATGACTTGACTATTTAATCATATATTTGTTAGCATACTTTAATCGGCTAGGTGTTAGTGAACCACTTAGAAAGTGGTTCAAACTAACAAGTATACGACTGTACTCTCTATTCGTATACTTGTTGGTAGACGTCAGGGTTTCAAAAGGGGACACTATTTATTTAGTGTTTAGCTCTTTCCCCGACGTCTTGGTGTTATATATTTGTATTATATATTGTAGTAGTATGGGGTACTGCTTTTTATAAAACACCATGGCCACCTCATATAAGCGTACCCTGAGTCTTAAAATCACGACAAAGGCGTGGGGTGTTTCGGCAATTGAGGTGTATCATGGGTTGAAGGATGTAGTTGGGGCAGGGCCACGGGTCCTTCAAGGTCTTGCTAATGTTTCCAAATCTGTATGGAATGTCACCGTAGTTAATGAAAGTGTGAAGGAAAAGTTGCTTGACGAGGTCCTTGTCGTGAAGGGTGAGGTGTGTAATGTGGAGGAAATAGATTCTGATCGTCTATTAGTCAAGATGAAGGTTCCATTAGAGATCCCAGATGAACGGGTTATCACTGAATTGATCAAGTATGGCAAAGTTGACAAAGTAGAACACGAGACCTATCCATTTGATCGAACCTTAGAAAATGGCGTCAGAAGAATTTGGTTTGAAAAGGTAGAAAAACCTCTCCCAAGCAAGGTCACCATAGATGGTCGATTTATCTTGCCATTATGGTACAGGGGGCAAATCAAGGAGTGTAGAATCTGCTTAAGCACAGAACATCTTGCAACAGACTGCCCTAACAAAAACAAATGTCTAGTTTGTGGATCATCTGATCATTTTAAGTGGCGATGCCCGCAGAACAAATATGTCAAAAAGGGTGCTGATAAAAGTGCAGAGCAAGTTGTCTCTAAAGAGAATGTCATAGAACCGGTAGCTGCTGAGATTGTAGCTGAAATCCATACTAATGGGAAGCACGTTGCTACGGAAAATGTCATCGAACCAGTAGTTGCTGAGATTGTAGCTGAAGTCCATGTTAATGAGAAGCATGGGGAAAAAACTAAGAATCCAATCGCTGTAGTTGCAGGCGATGAAATAGAGGTTCTAGATGAGGGACTAAGTCTTACTCCAGTAACAAGTCAATCCAAGTTTGATGACAGAGAGGCTAATTCCACACAAGTTGAAGATGATGATCAATACCCTCTGGAAGAGAGTTTTAATTTAGGACAAGTAAAATTCAGGTCGCAAGATACTGAAACTAACTTTGAATTTCCACTGAGTACACTCAATCTAGACGATTTAAATAATATAGAGAAAGTAATTGGTGTCTCGGATCGATTGAGTGGAACAAAGCGACAGAAAGATGGAGAGAGTTCTGAATCAGAAATAGAGGAAAGTGATATAGAAGACGATAATATGTCAGTCGCTGAATCTGATATATCCATTCAAACACAGAGTTCTAAATCACCTGATGAAATGGTCATGTACAGGTCAGAGGCAGGAGAGGTGTTAGTTCCATATGTGACGGCAAATGGTGTTAAATATAGGCATCTGCGTCATGATTCAGATATATTAAAATATAAGCATTTGGAAAAAGTTGAGTTAAGTAATGCAGCGTTTGCGAGTAAAATAGGTAAATGGTCTAAGAGAGGGTCGAAAAAAACAAAATCTAGTTAGCTTAATAATGGAGGTTTTACACAGCATTTTATTACCTTTTATGCTAATTTGCACACTCAATTGTAGAGGCTTAAATAGTGACATAAAGCAACGTCACTTACTAGAGACTCTGAAAAATGAGCAGATTGACATTGCTTTGATACAGGAAACAAAAATTCAGAAGTCAGAATTATACGATAATTTAGAAAAGATTTCTGGATCCAGAATATTTTATTCGTTATCTCAAGATAATAGTGCAGGCGTAGCAATTGTTATACTCCCTCGTTGTTCAGCCTATGTAAATATAATCTCTTCAGTATCAGGTGCAAATGGTCGCTGGGTGAGAGTCACGCTAGATATACAACAAACACGTATCACGTTGCTGTGTATATATGCACCTACATCTCATCAACTACGTCGTAATTTTTTTAAGGAGATGTCTAAAACAGCACTAGATAACATCACTGAAAACTTAGTAATGGGTGGTGACTTTAATTGTGTCTTAGACAAAGAAAATGACAGGAATGCAACTTCAACTTATACTGATACATCACATAGACTCTTAAAAGAAATATGTGATAATGAAAATTTAGTGGACACCTATAGAATATCAAAACCTCATGGTAAAGATCTTACATGGTTTTCGGTAGATGGTAAAGTTGGTTCAAGGATCGACAGAATTTATGTGAATAGTTTGTTAACAGGGTACTGGAGAGATGTTAATATTAAGCCAGTTGCATTCTCCGATCATAACATGGTTTGTGCAACCTTTGCCAATGCTGACTGGGTAACAAAAGGGGTCGGGTTTTGGAAATTAAACACAACACTGTTGGGAGAAGAATTTTATAAGAATAATATAGAGAGTTGTTGGCAACATTGGATTAATAAGAAAGCATCATATAAGAGCACATTGCAATGGTGGGAGGATGTTAAACTGGATTTAAAGTATGTTTCCCGAAAGTATGCTATTAGAAAAGCACAGGAAATACGCAAACGCAAGAAAACACTTCATCGATCACTGATGAAAATTAATGCTAAAGTAAATAATGGTGAAGAGAATTATTATGAATTACTGGTTAAAATTAAAAGTAAAATAAGAGATATAGAACACTATGAGTTTGAGGGTGCAAAAATTAGAGCAAGAGCCCAGATGCACGCAGAAGGGGAAAAGCCAACCCGATATTTTTGCGCATTAGAAAAAGCACGGGCAATAGATAAGGTGATGTGCTCATTAAACATGCCGGATGGTTCAACCGTCTTTACCAACAATGAAATGAGTACTATTGTATGCAATTACTATGAGTCATTGTACAAGTCAGAGGGAATTGATGAAGATGCAAAATTGGATTTGTTAGCAAATATAGACAAAAAGGTGTCAGACACAGGCAGTGAATTTTGTGATCAACCCTTAACACTAGAAGATTTAACTAAATCCCTTAAAGGTATGAAACTAGAAAAATCACCGGGGTGTGATGGCCTTCCAGTTGAATTTTACCAAACGTTTTGGCACCTTGTAGGTCCAATAATGGAAGAATTAGGCACTGAAATTTTTGAGAAAGGCCATTTACCACCAACTATGGCTAGGGCATACGTAAGGCTAATATATAAAGGAAATGACAGACGTCTAATTCAGAACTACAGACCAATTTCTCTACTATGTGTAGACTACAAAATAATATCCAGAGCACTAACATTGAAACTAGGTAGTGTTTTAGGAGAAATCATTGGAACAGAGCAGACATGTGCTGTACCCAGGAGGACAATTCTAACCAATACCATGGTAATAAGAGACCTTATACAATTGGTTGAGAAGGATAGCATCCCTTCAGCTGTGATTGCCTTGGACAATGAAAAGGCATTTGACCGTGTGGAATGGGATTTTCTTTTTAATTCTTTGCAATCGTTTGGGTTAGGCTCAAACTTTATTAAATGGGTAAAGATTTTATATACGGATATCAAGAGTAGCTATTTAGTGAACAATCAATTATCCAGAGAAATTGTCTTAGAACGTGGGGTTAGACAGGGGTGTTCCCTATCGCCATTATTATTTGTTATTGTGATGGAATCACTTGGCATAGCATTGAGGCAAAATAATAACTTTCAAGGCATATGTATTCGTGGCATAGAAAGACCACTTAAGCTGTCACAATATGCTGATGACACAACTGTGTTTACCAGTTCAAACAATGATTTTGCAGTTTTAAACCACGTACTAGAAAAGTTCCAAAATGCATCTGGTTTGAAAATCAATAAAGGAAAATCCAAAGGATTATTTCTGGGGCCATGGAAAGAGCGGAATGACCAGCCACTTGAAATCAATTGGTCTAATGATACCATTAAGATTTTAGGCATCTATTTTGGCAGGAAACCGAATACAATACAAAATTGGAATGAACGAGTATCTAAGCTTAAGAGAATATTAGCAAATTGGAAGCGTCGTCGTCTTTCAATCTTTGGTAGAGTGTTTGTTGTCAACAACTTGGCATTATCTGGGCTATGGTATACAGCATCGGTTGTACACATGCCAAAACATGTAGAAAAGGAGGTTAATGAGTTGATATTGTCATTCATATGGGAAGAAAAGAATCATTTAGTTTCCCATCGTGTTCTCAATAATGCTAAGTTAGAAGGAGGACTTGATTTAATTGATATTAAAGTGAAATGTGTTTCTTTAAGGTTAAAATTTTTGGATGATCTTATTACATCAGATGAGACGTGGGCATGTGTTTCACGAGCTCTCATGGAGAGAATTGTAGAACCATTTCTGGCGGAGCATGTGTTTACCTCAAAGAAGCCACCTCCGAATAGCCAAATGATACCAGATGTGTTTAAAGATCAAGTTAAGGGGTTAGAAATATTTGACAGATACATGCCTCCACCTACGTGCTGGAAGGAAGTACTAGAACAGCAATTGTGGGGCAATAGTAATATATGTTATAACAATGCAGTACTTTATCTACCGTCCTTTGCAAAATATGGCATTCAACATTTATCGGATATGATACAACCTCAAACACGTAGATGGATTTCAATGCAAGACGTAGCTAGAAAAACACATATGAGGCATATAGATGTCCAGCGGTTGCTAAATAAAATAAAACATGCTGTACCAATTGAATGGTTTCGTCTGCCAAATGTAAATAATAATAGTTTGACTCCACAACCCGCATTAGTTCTTGATGATGAGATGTTAAAATACAAGATGAGATCCAAGGAATGGTACCATATTATGAGACGAAAACAAGTAACACCTCCCATAGCAATTAGGAGATGGGATGACTCAAGCTATAAACCATCCAGTTGGAAAAATGTATGGAAAATCTTACATTCTCCATCCATACCAAATATGGCTCGTGATTTATTGTGGCGATTACTACATCGACGTCTATGGGTGGGACACTTGACATACAAGTGCAATATTACGACTTCTGATAGGTGTTACTTATGTCAAACAGACGAGGAAACAATCGAGCATTTATTTGTGGAATGTCCAATATCGTCACAATTTTGGGACTATATCAGCCAAATCTTGGCAAAATTTGGAGCGAAGCCCATTGTTCTAGACACGCATGTAGTCTTATTTAGAGAATTTGGATCAAGCGGTGTAAATATCATAAAGTCTGAAAGGACTATTTTAATAACAATACTAACCATAGGTGTTTGGGCCATTTGGAAACATCGGTGTGCACAGACGAAAAATCCATCTATGGGCAATCACAATAGAGCAATAAAGGCAATATTTCGTTCATTGCTGCTGAATCATATTCCTTGCGAATATTTTAGATTAAAGCAGCATGGTAGAGAAAAAGTATTCAAGGACATATGGTGCAAAACAAACATAGTTTCAATAGAGTTGGGAGCTGTAAAAATAAATGAGCCTGCACTAGCTTAAATCATTTAATTACTACAGCTGATTTATCTGTGTCTTTTAATTAATCTGTGTCATGTAATTCATTTTAGTCTGCACTTTGATATTGTTATGTTTAATAATTCATGTTAACAAATAAACAGACTGGGGTAATTTAATAATCAATCGATAAAGTAATTTGCCATTGAATTATAAAATTGTCCCAGGTAATTTTAGGAATTTGCACAGAGTTTTATAGGGTTATTTGTTCCCGGGTAATTTACAAAACCTTACAACAAAGTAAATCAAAAATGGAAACAAGAGCGCCATCTATTTCCATCTATTTTTCTGTAATTTTCCTGCTGACTATATATGTTATGCTACCCGAATGCTACTAAGCCCGCTGATCTTTAAGACTCAGCCCACTGGCGTCAATGATTGACTTATTTGTCATTGATTGACGAGTCACTTTTCATTTGTTGAATAGTTGCACTCGCCACACGGGTCTACTACCACACATGGATTGAATGGTAATTTACAAAACCTTATAATAAAGTAAATTGAAAATGTAAACAAGAGGGCCATCAATTTTTCTGGAATTTTTCTGCCGACTATATGTATTATACTACCCAAATGCTACTACGCCCGCTGATCTTTAGAGAATCAGCCCACTGGCGTCAATGATTGACTTATTTGTCATAGATTGACGAGGCACTTTTCATTTGTTGGATAGTTGCACTCGCCACACGGGTCTACTACTACACCTGGGTTGAATAGTAATGCCTTTGTTAAGTTTTGTTTTGCTATCGGAGCTTTATCAGCATATTGTTTTGTATCTATACTTTTTAAGCCATATGTATTTATAGATTGTATTAATGCTCATTATTTATCATTGTTTTGGTGTAATATTAATCAAGATTACTAGTTCACCAGGTTTTTTTCTGGGGGTTTGCAAGCCTTTTTAAAGGAGTTCCTCCGTGAAGTTTGTCCGACTGCGTCAGCGTCGGTTTTTCAAAAAAAAAAAAAAAAAAGTAGTAGTAGTAGTAGTAGTAGTAGTAGTAGTAGTAGTAGTAGTAGTAGTAGTAGTAGTAGTAGTAGTAGTAGTAGTAGTAGTAGTAGTAGTAGTAGTAGTAGTAGTAGTAGTAGTAGTAGTAGTAGTAGTAGTAGTAGTAGTAGTAGTAGTAGTAGTAGTAGTAGTAGTAGTAGTAGTAGTAGTAGCAGTAGTAGTAGTAGTAGTAGTAGTAGTAGTAGTAGTAGTAGTAGTAGTAGTAGTAGTAGTAGTAGTAGTAGTAGCAGCAGCAGCAGTAGTAGTAGCAGTAGTAGTAGTAGTAGTAGTAGTAGTAGTAGTAGTAGTAGTAGTAGTAGTAGTAGTAGTAGTAGTAGTAGTAGTAGTAGTAGTAGTAGTAGTAGTAGTAGTAGTAGTAGTAGTAGTAGTAGTAGTAGTAGTAGTAGTAGTAGTAGTAGTAGTAGTAGTAGTAGTAGTAGTAGTAGTAGTAGTAGTAGTAGTAGTAGTAGTAGTAGTAGTAGTAGTAGTAGTAGTAGTAGTAGTAGTAGTAGTAGTAGTAGTAGTAGTCGAAGTGAACGCACGCGTTTATTTAGCTCTGCAATTGCTGCCCGAATTTGCTAGTTTCTAGCGCGATTTTGTAGATAAATTTTATACATATATTTCGTATTAGTATTTCCTTTCAAACTTTATATTTAATTTGTAAATTCTTGTCTTGGTTGGAGCGCATTTTGTGTCTCTATTTTCTAAAGGCATTCCTCTTAGCTGGCGGTTTTCGCCATTTAATAGGGCTCCTCTTACTGTGGTCAATGCAATACATTTCTCCCCGCGCCGGTCTGCTATTTCTATAGATCGTAGGCTAGCGCATTGTATTTGGCAAGATCGCTTGAGTGAGTGGATTTAATTCCTTTGTCATTTGTAAGCACACGCCTAGTTCTTTAACTATATTACTCCTTATAGTCAGTTGGCTGTCCCCGGTCAACTCGAACAGACTAACAAATATATGACTTGACTATTTAATCATATATTTGTTAGCATACTTTAATCGGCTAGGTGTTAGTGAACCACTTAGAAAGTGGTTCAAACTAACAAATATACGACTGTACTCTCTATTCGTATATTTGTTGGTAGACGTCAGGGTTTCAAAAGGGGACACTATTTATTTAGTGTTTAGCTCTTTCCCCGACGTCTTGGTGTTATATATTTGTATTATATATTGTAGTAGTATGGGGTTCCTCTTTTTATAAAACACCATGGCAACCTCATATAAGCGTACCCTGAGTCTTAAAATCACGACAAAGGCTTGGGGTATTTCGGCAATTGAGGTGTATCATGGGTTGAAGGATGTAGTTGGGGCAGGGCCACGGGTCCTTCAAGGTCTCGTTAATGTTTCCAAATCTGTATGGAATGTCACCGTAGTTAATGAAAGTGTGAAGGAAAAGTTGCTCGACGAGGTCCTTGTCGTGAAGGGTGAGGTGTGTAATGTGGAGGAAATAGATTCTGATCGTCTATTAGTCAAGATGAAGGTTCCATTAGAGATCCCAGATGAACGGGTTATCACTGAATTGATCAAGTATGGCAAAGTGGACAAAGTAGAACACGAGACCTATCCATTTGATCGAACCTTAGAAAATGGCATCAGAAGAATTTGGTTTGAAAAGGTAGAACAACCTCTCCCAAGCAAGGTCACCATAGATGGTCGATTTATCTTGCCATTATGGTACAGGGGGCAAATCAAAGAGTGTAGAATCTGCTTAAGCACAGAACATCTTGCAACAGATTGCCCTAACAAAAACAAATGTCTAGTTTGTGGATCATCTGATCATTTTAAGTGGCGATGCCCGCAGAACAAATATGTCAAAAAGGGTGCTGATAAAAGTGCAGAGCAAGTTGTCTCTAAAGAGAATGTCATAGAACCGGTAGCTGCTGAGATTGTAGCGGAAATTCATACTAATGGGAAGCACGCTGCTAAGGAAAATGTCATCGAACCAGTAGTTGCTGAGATTGTAGCTGAAGTCCATGTTAATGAGAAGCATGGGGAAAAAACTAAGAATCCAATCGCTGTAGTTGCAGGCGATGAAATAGAGGTTCTAGATGAGGGGCTAAGTCTTGCTCCAGTAACAAGTCAATCCAAGTTTGATGACAGAGAGGCTAATTCCACACAAGTTGAAGATGAGGATCAATACCCTCTGGAAGAGAGTTTTAATTTAGGACAAGTAAAATTCAGGTCGCAAGATACTGAAACTAACTTTGAATTTCCACTGAGTACACTCAATCTAGACGATTTAAATAATATAGAGAAAGTAATTGGTGTCTCGGATCGATTGAGTGGAACAAAGCGACAGAAAGATGGAGAGAGTTCTGAATCAGAAATAGAGGAAAGTGATATAGAAGACGATAATATGTCAGTCGCTGAATCTGATATATCCATTCAAACACAGAGTTCTAAATCACCTGATGAAATGGTCATGTACAGGTCAGAGGCAGGAGAGGTGTTAGTTCCATATGTGACGGCAAATGGTGTTAAATATAGGCATCTGCGTCATGATTCAGATATATTAAAATATAAGCATTTGGAAAAAGTTGAGCTAAGTAATGCAGCGTTTGTGAGTAAAATAGGTAAATGGTCTAAGAGAGGGTCGAAAAAAACAAAATCTAGTTAGCTTAATAATGGCGGTTTTACACAGCATTTTATTACCTTTTATGCTAATTTGCACACTCAATTGTAGAGGCTTAAATAGTGACATAAAGCAACGTCACTTACTAGAGACTCTGAAAAATGAGCAGATTGACATTGCTTTGATACAGGAAACAAAAATTCAGAAGTCAGAATTATACGATAATTTAGAAAAGATTTCTGGATCCAGAATATTTTATTCGTTATCTCAAGATAATAGTGCAGGCGTAGCAATTGTTATACTCCCTCGTTGTTCAGCCTATGTAAATATAATCTCTTCAGTATCAGGTGCAAATGGTCGCTGGGTGAGAGTCACGCTAGATATACAACAAACACGTATCACGTTGCTGTGTATATATGCACCTACATCTCATCAACTACGTCGTAATTTTTTTAAGGAGATGTCTAAAACAGCACTAGATAACATCACTGAAAACTTAGTAATGGGTGGTGACTTTAATTGTGTCTTAGACAAAGAAAATGACAGGAATGCAACTTCAACATATACTGATACATCACATAGACTCTTAAAAGAAATATGTGATAATGAAAATTTAGTGGACACCTATAGAATATCAAAACCTCATGGTAAAGATCTTACATGGTTTTCGGTAGATGGTAAAGTTGGTTCAAGGATCGACAGAATTTATGTGAATAGTTTGTTAACAGGGTACTGGAGAGATGTTAATATTAAGCCAGTTGCATTCTCCGATCATAACATGGTTTGTGTAACCTTTGCCAATGCTGACTGGGTAACAAAAGGGGTCGGGTTTTGGAAATTAAACACAACACTGTTGGGAGAAGAATTTTATAAGAATAATATAGAGAGTTGTTGGCAACATTGGATTAATAGGAAAGCATCATATAAGAGCACATTGCAATGGTGGGAGGATGTTAAACTGGATTTAAAGTATGTTTCCCGAAAGTATGCTATTAGAAAAGCACAGGAAATACGCAAACGCAAGAAAACACTTCATCGATCACTGATGAAAATTAATGCTAAAGTAAATAATGGTGAAGAGAATTATTATGAATTACTGGTTAAAATTAAAAGTAAAATAAGAGATATAGAACACTATGAGTTTGAGGGTGCAAAAATTAGAGCAAGAGCCCAGATGCACGCAGAAGGGGAAAAGCCAACCCGATATTTTTGCGCATTAGAAAAAGCACGGGCAATAGATAAGGTGATGTGCTCATTAAACATGCCGGATGGTTCAACCGTCTTTACCAACAATGAAATGAGTACTATTGTATGCAATTACTATGAGTCATTGTACAAGTCAGAGGGAATTGATGAAGATGCAAAATTGGATTTGTTAGCAAATATAGACAAAAAGGTGTCAGACACAGGCAGTGAATTTTGTGATCAACCCTTAACACTAGAAGATTTAACTAAATCCCTTAAAGGTATGAAACTAGAAAAATCACCGGGGTGTGATGGCCTTCCAGTTGAATTTTACCAAACGTTTTGGCACCTTGTAGGTCCAATAATGGAAGAATTAGGCACTGAAATTTTTGAGAAAGGCCATTTACCACCAACTATGGCTAGGGCATACGTAAGGCTAATATATAAAGGAAATGACAGACGTCTAATTCAGAACTACAGACCAATTTCTCTACTATGTGTAGACTACAAAATAATATCCAGAGCACTAACATTGAAACTAGGTAGTGTTTTAGGAGAAATCATTGGAACAGAGCAGACATGTGCTGTACCCAGGAGGACAATTCTAACCAATACCATGGTAATAAGAGACCTTATACAATTGGTTGAGAAGGATAGCATCCCTTCAGCTGTGATTGCCTTGGACAATGAAAAGGCATTTGACCGTGTGGAATGGGATTTTCTTTTTAATTCTTTGCAATCGTTTGGGTTAGGCTCAAACTTTATTAAATGGGTAAAGATTTTATATACGGATATCAAGAGTAGCTATTTAGTGAACAATCAATTATCCAGAGAAATTGTCTTAGAACGTGGGGTTAGACAGGGGTGTTCCCTATCGCCATTATTATTTGTTATTGTGATGGAATCACTTGGCATAGCATTGAGGCAAAATAATAACTTTCAAGGCATATGTATTCGTGGCATAGAAAGACCACTTAAGCTGTCACAATATGCTGATGACACAACTGTGTTTACCAGTTCAAACAATGATTTTGCAATTTTAAACCACGTACTAGAAAAGTTCCAAAATGCATCTGGTTTGAAAATCAATAAAGGAAAATCCAAAGGATTATTTCTGGGGCCATGGAAAGAGCGGAATGACCAGCCACTTGAAATCAATTGGTCTAATGATACCATTAAGATTTTAGGCATCTATTTTGGCAGGAAACCGAATACAATACAAAATTGGAATGAACGAGTATCTAAGCTTAAGAGAATATTAGCAAATTGGAAGCGTCGTCGTCTTTCAATCTTTGGTAGAGTGTTTGTTGTCAACAACTTGGCATTATCTGGGCTATGGTATACAGCATCGGTTGTACACATGCCAAAACATGTAGAAAAGGAGGTTAATGAGTTGATATTGTCATTCATATGGGAAGAAAAGAATCATTTAGTTTCCCATCGTGTTCTCAATAATGCTAAGTTAGAAGGAGGACTTGATTTAATTGATATTAAAGTGAAATGTGTTTCTTTAAGGTTAAAATTTTTGGATGATCTTATTACATCAGATGAGACGTGGGCATGTGTTTCACGAGCTCTCATGGAGAGAATTGTAGAACCATTTCTGGCGGAGCATGTGTTTACCTCAAAGAAGCCACCTCCGAATAGCCAAATGATACCAGATGTGTTTAAAGATCAAGTTAAGGGGTTAGAAATATTTGACAGATACATGCCTCCACCTACGTGCTGGAAGGAAGTACTAGAACAGCAATTGTGGGGCAATAGTAATATATGTTATAACAATGCAGTACTTTATCTACCGTCCTTTGCAAAATATGGCATTCAACATTTATCGGATATGATACACCCTCAAACACGTAGATGGATTTCAATGCAAGACGTAGCTAGAAAAACACATATGAGGCATATAGATGTCCAGCGGTTGCTAAATAAAATAAAACATGCTGTACCAATTGAATGGTTTCGTCTGCCAAATGTAAATAATAATAGTTTGAC